>JAUCNO010002603.1:0-11372 GCA_032353835.1 Enteromius viviparus
CAGTTCTCTCAGGTGTGAGGGGTTTGATCTCAGAGCTGAACACAGAGCAGCACAACCTTCATCTGTGACGCCACAATAACTCAACCTGTAGAGAACAATGACACACTCTTCACTCTCTCAGATCAGATCACAATCATTAATAATCTAAAGCCTCATTCTAGGAAATTACAAATGTTTCTTTATTTCACTGTCAGTATTTTTAACACAATTGTCTGTCTTCTGTAGCAGTGACAGAGCCAGACATTTTTCATTATGGACATTTAATTTCATTATACAAGTGAACATAGCATCATAAAATACATGCATAAAAAAAGTTACTGTAGCTTCCTAGATCAATATTTGAGAAAATATTTTTTGTCTCTTAAAAATGCAGTTATGAGTGAGAGGGTCCTGATTATGTCCATGTTGGCCGCGGTCCCCCACAGTCTCCGTCACCATTCTGTAGACATTCATATAAAACTGTTTCATCATATTATTCATTACACAGCTGATCTTTACACTGTTATTTTGATATGTATTAAGATGTATGGAGTTGTGTGTGTTTGTGATTTCATATTAGTCATTATTTCCATGTACTGAATATTTTCTTATGTCTTCTTTAACATAACTCTGAGCTAATATAAAATGGAATAAACGAGAGGATTTGTCTTTGTGTCAATGGCCTCAAAAGCCCACTGTCCTTACTTTCTCTTATCTGACTGGTTTCTTCAGTGATTTTGAAACAGTCAAGCCTTTTTTATAAAGATGAGCTATTAACACTTCGTGTACATAGACTATTCTTTTAAAGTTCCTGCTAATGCTAGGCAGGTTTAACATGAACACAGAAGTCCAAACATCAAATTCAAATTTTATTTGTCACATTCACATACATACACGGTACAACATGAAGTAAAATGTATTGCACGACTGCCCAACAAATTGTCACATTAAGAAAACACTTAAATGAACGGCAAAATAGAAATAGAACAGAAAAATAAGTACAGTAAATAAATATACTATAAAAAATAAACTAGCAATAAAATAAAAAACAATTTAAAAAGAAAAATATAAATATAATATGACTATATAAATAGAAAAGAAAAATAAATAAAATAGAATATGACTATTTAATTATATGAAATATATTTACACACAATAGAAGTGTATGTCAGTACAAAGTGTCTGTGTGCTGTGAAGTGTAATAAAGTGATAAGTGAGTAAAGAGGCATACTGAATACAAATGGTATGTAAATTCCACTCCCAACTATGAGTGTCAGTAGTGCAAATTAAAAAGTCCAAATTGTGCAAAGTGAAAAGTGTGTGTTGGTCTGAATTCGAGTGGATTAGAGTGTAGAATGGTTTAGTGGTTTAGACTCTAAATGGTCTGCTGGAAGAAGCTCCTCCTCATTCTCTCCGTGTTCGCCTTCATGGAGCAGAATTGCCTCCCTGGCCCTGGTCAGGCACCGCTTGCTGTAGATGTCCTGCATGTCAGGGAGCTCG
Source organism: Enteromius viviparus (assembly GCA_032353835.1). Taxonomy (NCBI): domain Eukaryota; kingdom Metazoa; phylum Chordata; class Actinopteri; order Cypriniformes; family Cyprinidae; genus Enteromius; species Enteromius viviparus. Next base: position 1,480 of record JAUCNO010002603.1, read on the forward strand.
GTGTTGATAGTGCGTTCTGCTGAACGTACCACTTTCTGGAGGGCTCGTCTGTCCTACATGGTGCAATTTCAGAACCAGGAAGTGATGCTGCCTGTCAGGACACTCTCGAAGGTGTGGGTGTAAAAAGTCTAAAGCACCTGATAGGGGAGTCTAAAATCTCTTAAGCATCTCAGATGGTGAAGATGCTGTCAGGCCTTCTTTACCAGGGTGTTGGTATGGCAGCACCAAGTCAGATCCTGCGTGATGTGAACACCCAGGTAGCAGAAGCTGTCCGTTCTCTCCACTAGTACACTATCAACCCTTTAGTTTTGCTGATGTTCAGGTGGAGACAATTCACCTGGCACCTACTCTCCAGGTTCTTAATCTCCCATATGTAGGCCGTCTCATTGTTGTCTGAGATCAGACCTAACACAACAGTCTCTTCACAAACTTAATGATGGTGGAGTAGTTGGAAGTGGCAACACAGTCATAAATGTGCAGTGAGTACAGCAGCGGGCTCAGAACACAACCTTGAGGAGCTCATGGGTAATGGAGGACGAGGTGTGTTTACCCATCCTGACAGCTTGCGGTCTGTCTTTCAGGAAATTGGAGATCCATCGGCACAGGTGTGTGCTGAGAGCAAGGACCTCCAACTAAGAGGTGAGTGGGGAGGGAATTATGGTGTTAAACGCTGAACTGTAGTCCACAATCAGCATTTTTACATAATTCCCTTTTCTGCAGTAAAGCTGGCTTGTTGTGGTGTGTGGGATGGCATGCTATGTGGAGCGGTTATGTCTGTATGCAAACTGTAGTGGATCCTGTGTGTCTGGAAGTGATGCAATGATGAAGTCTTATCAGCCAGAAAAGCGGCCGCATTACCCGATCTGGAGGTTGGTGTTTTATAGTCTGTGATTGTCCCTGCCACTGGCTCCTTGCCGTGTTGGTTATTGCGACCATTGCGACCCTTGTTTCCTCCTGTAGTGCCGCTTCGCCTCCTTCACCACTCTGCGTGCGCCGTAAGATGCAGCCTTGTAGTCATCCATGTTCCCAGTGGCGAGCCCCATGTTTTAGGCAGTTATATCCACCCACGGCTTCTGGTTGGAAAATGTCCTGATGATAGTTTTCTGCACCTTATTATTCATTAGGTTCCTATAAATCCCACAACCATCATCAGAGCTGCGCCGGAACATGTCCCAGTCTGTGTCATAAGTACAGCATGTAAGTATTGTAGAAGAGTCCACTTTGCTGGAACGAGCTTGGACAACCAGTGCTGTGTGGTGTGAGGTTAAATGTGCTGAATGATTAGTGCTGAGATCAGGAACAGGTGGTGATGACAGGTGATGGTGATTGGAGTGAAGGTGAAGCCCAGCTTGGGCGTAACACACTGTTTATTTTATTATTTATTTATAATTTATTATTTATTGACAAATATTATTTTAATCTATTATTTTAACTGTATACATATACAAATCTTTAATTATTATCTTATTTAATTTTGTATAATTTATTTACATATTATCTGTATTTTTATTTACAAATCATATTTATAAAAGGCCCATTTATTGTTTATTTTAATTGTTTACAATTAATTTAGTTGATTAATTTTATTTTTATTATTTCTTTATTTTTACAGTTTTTCGTAACCCTAATCCAGCGTGGAACGTTCGTGTTAGAACAATAATATTATGCAGAATTAAATAAGAAGAAAGGTTTGAGGAAGAGAACGAGTTATTTCATGAGCATGTGGTGACTTTTATTTTGACGCTCGAGTGTGGTGCGTTCACTTCCGGTAGCAGAGGCGAGTGTTTACTAGAGACGAGCGGCGGCGGTTTTAAAAGAACATGGAGAACGAGTCTGACTCTAGGCCAAGAAAATAGGAATAGATTGTATAAAAACAAGCCCTACGGTGGTTATATCTGTTATTCCTCCTTGGTTGTTTCAAATGCCGTTAGTGGATTTCCAGTTACATGATAAAATAAACGATGAGAATAGGTGTATGTCTAAAGAGGAAACAGTAGATCAACATTTGAAACAAAAGTATTTTAATTGTATTCAAATATATACAGATGGATCAAAAAATCCAGACTGTGGGAACACAGCAGCAGCGATATACATTCCATATTTTAAGCATAGTGTTAAGAAGAGGTTAAGTAACCATGTATCCGTTTTTACAACAGAAATGATGGCAATTTTAATGGCAATGCAGTGGGTAGAGGACGTTCGGCCCATAAGTGTTGTAGTATGTTCTGATTCATATTCAGCCTTAAACAGTTTAAATAGCGGGACTTCTGCATCTAGGCAGGATATGTTGTATGAAATTTTACAGAATATTTATAGAATAAATCATATGGGAATAAGTGTGGAATTTGTATGGATCCCTGCCCATGTAGGGATAGAAGGGAATGAGGAGGTGGATAAGTTGGCCAAAACAGCATTGAGAAAAGAAGAAGTTGAAGTAGTGATCCCATTATGCAAATCAGAAGTAAAAAGTATCATAAAAGCTGCAGTTATAAGATTATGGCAAGAAGGCTGGAACAAAGAGTCAAAAGGAAGACATCTATTTAACATACAATCAAAAGTGGGGAAAGAAAGGAAGATATATGGAAACAGAAAAGAAGACACAGTTATAACTAGGCTCCGTATAGGACACTCCAATCTTAATTGCTCCCTGTACATGATAGGGAAAAGAGATTCAGAGAGCTGCAGATATTGTGGAAAAACAGAAACGGTTGAACATGTATTACTACACTGTGAAGCATATAGAATGGAGAGAAATCAGTTTGATAGAAAACTAAGAAATCTGGAAATTAATGTCACTTCAGTCAAAGATATATTACAGAATGCAGAAAAACAATCAAAGATATATGATTTTCTGTTAAAATTTTTGAGAGATACAGGTTTAATTAACAGGATATAAGAAATTATTCCTGCATGTATTTATTTATTTAATTTTTATTTATTTTTATTTTGTTTATTTATTTATTTAATTATGGGTATTTTTTGTTCTCTCTTAATATGTTAGCAATTTTCCTTCTGCTCGTTGAGGTCTCACACTCCAACACAGTAGGTGGCGGAAATGCACCATAAGCTGGTTTGCCACCCGCCATTAAACCTAAAAGAAGAAGAAGAGTCTGACTCTGATCTCGACGAAAGAATCGAAATATTAAAAGAGAAATATCTACAGAGGAGGAAGCGGGTGAGTGTGTGTCTGTTGTGTGTTTGTCAGAACTCTACGTCACTTGTGTCGTGACTGACAGCAGAGTTTACAATCATAACTGTGTTCTCACAGCTAACAGTTAGCTTTTATTTTGTGTTATGAAAGAATATATGAGAGAAATTTTCGCCAAGATCTGAATAATTGTTCCACATAATTCAAGAAAATCCAATAATAATTCTTTAGAAGCTACTTCCGTTTAAAATATAATTTTAACTTTAATTTTTCTGTTCATTAGTTATTAATTATGGAAAGATTTCCAAGTGAAGAGATATAATCTTCTTCAGTTGATTGATTTGAGTAAGAAATGCTAACGTTTTAATTACTTTTTTAATGTTTTGTTCAAATATTCAAATAATGCTTTATCTAACAAAATACTAACGAATCCATGTTCACATAAACCTGGATAACATAAGATAAAACCAGATTCAGAATTCTGATTTGGTTTTGTTGTCATATAAAGCAATAAAATGAAGAGTTTAATGTGTATTCTAGATGTTTTTCTTCCTCGCAGTCTAGAAGAAGAGGTGGGGCAGAATTGATCCGTGAATGAAAAGAAACACACATGTAGTGTTATAATCTCATATCTCTGCAGGCTCCCGAAGCGTCGGTGGATGATGGAGGAGCAGGTGATGAGAGAGCTCACCTGTCCAGTCCCTCTGCAGGACACACCAGAGACTATCACACAGCCCTCAGAGACATCTACAGGACGCTTTCTGACCGGCCACGCAGGTCAGGGGTCACGGATCAGCTGCTGTAATTAATATCATTATTGCAGTGAATTCTCATCGTTCTCTCTGTGTTCCAGTAGAGCCGACAGCACTGAGGATGAAGATGAGCCGAGTGATGAAGATGATGCTCCTGAAGAGACCAATGTGTTCTGCACAGAGACAGGTATCAGAGTCTGATCAGACGGAGCTCAGTGAGTCGTCTCACACTGATTCACGCTCATTATTTCTCTCCAGACGTGACTCTCCCGTCTGATCTGGTGCGCTCGTCGAGCTCCTCAGTGCTGAACAGCAGAGAGAAGGGCATCATGGGTCAGAGCAGCTCCGCGGTGCACGTCTATCAGGAGATGCTGCACATTTATGAGAAGCTGCAGGTGACAGATTCATCTCTGCAGAAGAAAACAACTGTGTGAAAGGATCTGTGTGTCAGTCAGGGTTATTAGAGTTAACTCAAACCATAAACAGACTTTTTGTTGCTTTAAATTCAAGATTCAAAGCATTTATTGTCATGTTCACAGTGTGGAAAACAAGTTTCCTATGAAACTATGAAAATACACACACACACACACACACACACACACACACACACACATTAAGCTGCTGTCTCTCAGACTGTGACACACACACATCTGTCCCTCACCTAGTGTTATCTTCATTTGTTCCTCTTCAGTCATTGCTGTAAAGGTCTTTATAATGTGTGTGTGTGTGTCAGGCGGAGCGTCTCTCTCAGCAGGTGTGGGCGTCTCAGCTGTGTGAGCGAGAGCGTGATCTGCAGCAGAGAGAGTCTGTGTTCCTGCAGCAGCAGCAGAGCAGTGTTCACACACTCAGAGTCCAGCAGGAGGAGCTGAGACGCCTCCAGAACCTGAAGCAGGTCAAACCATCACACTCCTTCAGAACAACTCCTATAGGAATATTCACTGTATATCAAACACATCTCACTGTCTTGATGCCCTCAAAATATATTTTAATCATGTTCTCTCATCTGTCCATAATTGTGAGAGTTTTCAGGAAAAATAGGTCTTAATAATCTTCTCTTTCATAATGATTATAAAAAACTCGACAAAGAAGCTGACATGGATTTAAAAAAACAGCAAGCACACTGAATTATTAAACACATATATATGCAAAATATTTGTCAAATTCATACCAAATATGTTTTCTTTTCCTGCAGCAATTTCAGCAGGAGAGGAGTGAGCAGGAAGCGGCTCTGAAGCAGAAGACCAGAGAGAGTAAGAGGATGAAGGCTAGTTTTGATGCCATGAAGGAGTTAAATGAGTCCATGAAGAAACAGGTGAGCAATCTGCTGAGTGTGTGTGTGTGTGTATAACATGCTGTCAAAAAATTAATCACTCCCAAAATATGTTTTTATTTACATATGTGTGTGTGTGTGTGTGTGTGTGTGCACTTTATATATATATCTAAATACAAACATACATATATTGAAAAGAAATATATTCAAAGAAAAACAATATTCTGTATGAACGGATCATGTTTTTATAGTGCAGTGAATGAAAGGTGTTTCGTCTCATTTGATTCTTTTCTCTTGTCGTTTGGATTTTGATGAACCATAAACATTTAAACTGTCTGACAAACAGCCCTTCCTCTTCCTGTCCTGCTCTGTGGTCACACTGTATGTACTTTACTGTATATAGCTCTCAGCACTGTTGATGTTACAGTGAGCCTCGTCTGATTCTGTCGGTGACTAACGAGAGGTCGTTTGTGCAGCTTAATGAGGTCAGCGAGCAGAACAGGAAGTTGGAATGTCAGTCGCGGAAAGTTCAAGCTCGACTGGAGAACCTGCAGGTACGATAACTACCTGCTAAACAAAAGATCAGTAATAAATTAATCATTCAGAATGTTTCTAAGTATTTTCTGCTCACCACGAAAATGCATTTATTTCATCAAAAACATTGTAAAAATTGTGAAATATTATTCTACTGTAAATCATCTGTGTTCTGTGTTCAAGTGTGTTTCTCTGATGTTCAGTCTTCGGTGTCTTCAGTGATCTTCAGAAATCATAATAATACACTGATTTACTGCTCATCATCAGTGCTGAACACAGCTGTGCTGCTCAGTATTTCAGTGGAGTATTGTTGTTGTTCTGAAACCTCTCAGTGTTAAAGACTCCTAGCAGTGGTGTAATATCCAGGATGAATGAACTCTTGTGTGTGTTTGCAGAGGAAGTACGAGTCCTTCTCGACACACAGGAGCCGGGGAACATCTGTTCCTAAAGCGTACGACCCCAGACCCAGCAAACCAGAGAAGCCTTCATCAAATGCAGCAGCAGGCAAGGTGTGGTGCGTTCTGTGTGTGGTGTGTGTTGATGAAGCGGTTTACACAGTAATCAGCAGCGCTCTCCTGCATTCAATCAGACCGGTTCTGTTCATTATAAAGCATGCTGGGTACTCTAGTGAGCACCAGTGTTAGGGAAGGTTACTTTTAAAAGTAATACATTCCAATATTTGCATTACTCCCTGAAAGTAACTAATTACATTTTTATGAAAAGTACTACATTAAGTAAGTCTCTGGTTATGAAAGCTGAAGTGATGTAGCTGCGGTGTTGTGTTGGTCATCAGGCCGCTGGACACGGGCCGCCGCCGAAGCTGCTGGCGCTGCTGTTGGATTGGCTGGTGGAGGGTCAGCTGATGGAGGTCAGAGACCGGCCGAGGCCTTCACCTCACGAGAGATGCTCCAGGGTCTGTCACGTGTGTTTTCTTACTCTCAGATTGGCTGTGAAATACAAAAACCTTTCACATCACACAGATCAAAAACCATTGATTTCCTTCCATCATAAGATTATTTTCATGTTCAGTAAACACATCTCCTCACTGTGACGTCATGACTGTAACGAGTCCAGATGTTCCCCTGGTGTTTGTTTTGTTGATCTAATGAGAATCAGCTCTGCTTCATTAGACTGGTTAGATGAATGTAATCGGACAGGTTTCTGACGGATGTAACGTACAGTACGATTGATTCTACTCATTGAGGTTTGATTGCTCGTTATTTTCTCCAGAAAACAGCTCCATGAATGATTATGAAAACAAACTCTTTATTCTTTAGGACAAAGTCAATGGAGCTGTTTCTGAGCAGCATGTTAAAACCTTTTCCTGTTTCAGAAGTGTGTCTGCTGCTTCTGATTAAAGCTAGACTATTACAAGTACAAATAAAAAAGTGTGTGTATACTTTTGTACGCATCCACCACACATATATAAAAAATTTTAATTTTGCCTTATTTTGTTTTTGACTTATTTGTATTTATATTTATTAATACTTTCAGATTTACTTAATCCTAAAAAGGTCAGGTGTTTTGTTTTTTAAATAAACAAACCGACTGTTTACGTAATACTTGTATATCACTAAACATACAGGAGGAAGAAAACAGATAAACTATTAGAAATCTTTCCCTTCTAACCCACTCCAGAATAATGAGTGTTTTTGATGTGAGTTGTGATAGATGAAGAAATAACTGTGACCCTGGACCACAAAACCAGTCAAGAGTTGTTTTTAAATTGAGATTTATATATTTAAGTCATCTTTAAAATGTTCTAAGCAATACATATTACTCATCAGAAGTTACATTTTGATCTATTTTTGATAGGACACAAAATATCTTCATGGAACATGATCTTTATTTAATCTCCTGATGATTTTTGTGGTAATTTGGACTCATCCAGTGTATTAGTAAAGCTGTGAGTCAGATATGAGTGATGATTGTGCAGGTGTAGAATGGTGATGGAGCTCTGATTGTGATTGCTGTGCTCAGGTTCTGCCGATGCTGGTGGAGCAGCTTCATGGAGCGACGGAGGTGTCTCTGTCTCTGCTGCGCTGCGTCTACTGCTGTCTGCTTCATCTGGAGCGCAGCTCACAGGCAAGGCCTGCATCTCATCTAACACTAGAGCAGGACACACATAATACAGACATTTATATATATATATATATATGAGTATATAGCATAGTTTCTTCTGGACTGATCAATTAAAGAGTTAGATGACCCACAAATCAAAGTTAGTCCATGTTTTACTCGCCCTCGAGACATCTTTAGTGTGTATGACTTTCTTCTTTCTGATCAGTACATATTTGATGTTCGAACCTGTCCTGGCTCTTTCAGGCTGTGTAATGTTATGGTGTTTCTGATTAGCAGAGTGTATTTCACAAGACTGACCTTTTTTTAAAATGGATCAATTATAAACTTATAATTTTTTGTTTCTGCCGTGGAATTAGAAAAAAAAAGCCATTTTTTTTAATAAATCTAATTATTCTGACTTTTTTACATTTCTCTCACAATTCCTCAAGTGTTTTTTTCATCCTGAGGTGGAAACGAACCTCAGTCTGCTTTAGGTCTCTGGTTTGCATCAAATCTTTAGTTTTTTAACATTGACATATGTTACTTATGTTCCTAAATATATTGACTTTTGTGAAATGTTGCAACAAGATGTTACTTGAATAAAATAAGAGTTTTAGACATATATGAAAAAAACCAAATCCCTTAAAGTAACTACGTCTGAGCACGTAAAGCACATCATGAAAGGAAATCCTGTGAGGAGCATGAACATCTTCTCACCACTGCCTCTGTTTCCTCCGGATGAGAGCGTGTCTCTGTCTCTGTGTCCAGCACACGGTCCTGACCTCCACGCTCAGGAGACTCGGTGAGGAGGTGTCTCGAGGATCACGCGTCTCTCCGCTCTTCAAGAGCTCCTGTCTCCAGACACGCTTCTTAAGCAGCCTCATCATCATCAAGACCATCTCTCAAGGTCAGTCCAGACACAGCTTGATCAACACCATCATTTACTTCTTCATCATCATCATCAGATTTCATCCTACATCAAAAGAAAAAGCTAAAATGCATTTCTAAAACCAGGTTCCTGTTCCTGGTGTTCCTCAGCGTGTTCAGCAGGGGGCAGTGTTGTTCTTATGCTGTTCACATCATTCGTTTTCTTTGCTTTTATAGTCTTAAGATGTTCCACATTATGCATTGTTTTTTTTTCTGACACCAGCTTCCAAGTCATGGAAATTATAAAAAAAGGAAGTTCCTGTAGTCAGTATAAATAGTTTGAGCTCTACCTGGGACTAAAATGTCTCGTTAACATCAGTCTGATGTCTGTTACATTAAAGGAGTATTCACCCACTAATGAACATTAATTATCAATCACCATCAGATCATTTGTGTCTTCATCAGGTCTGGAGAAACGTGTCTCAGTAATGGAAGTGAATGGGTGCCGTCAGAATGAGAGTCTGATAAAAACATCAGAATAATCCTCTCCAGTCCATCAGTGAACATCTGGAGAAGACAGAAGATCAAACTAATCCAGCGTTAAGATGATTTTAACTCAAAATAGAGTCTGTAATAACTCTTCCTCCGGTGAAGAAGTGTCCAGGTCTGAATCAGGAGAGACATCTGTACAGAGCTGCACCGGAGGAAGAATTATTATGGATTATAGACTGATATCTGAGTTAAAATCATCTTCATTGATGGACTGAAGTGCTGTGGATTGTTTTTTATCAGACTCTCGTTCTGATGGCACCCATTCACTGCAGAGCATCCCTAGCTGAGCAAGAGAGCGTTTTCAGCTAAGGTTTATTTTTTGGGTAAACTGGTCTTTTAAATATTTGAAACAGAGTTCAGATAGAGCTGGTTCTGAGTCAATAACCGTTCAGAAACATGCAGGGATCTCTCTGTGATAAACAACAGTCAGAATATACCGGGAAGGATGTGATTAAGAGACTATATAACAGCGTGTGTGTCTGGGTTTGTCTGGTTCTGCCGATCTTCATCATGTATCTGAGAAATGTGGCACCTCAGCACTGACCCGGATTCTGCTCATTCCTCAAACGAGACTGACGCTTGTCTGCTGGACTACGACTCGCCATCATCACACACACTCACACACACACTCACTCACACACACACACACACACACACACTCATGTGTTCTGGGGTCTCTCTCTTCATAGGTGTAATGGTGTTTCTACTG
>JAUCNO010002604.1:0-11372 GCA_032353835.1 Enteromius viviparus
CTGAATACTTAGGACCATGTGATATTTCAGTTTTTCTTTTTTAATAAATCTGCAAAAATGTCAACAATTATGTGTTTATGTGTCAGTATAGGGTCCTGTGTGTACATAAATGAGAGGAAAATGAACTTAAATGATTTTAGCAAATGGCTGCAATATAACAGAGAGTGAAACATTTAAGGGGGTCTGAATATCTTCTGTACCACTGTATATATATATATATTTATGTGCATGTTTTCTTACTGGATAAGATATTTGTTCTACTTATTTATTCTCAAACTAGTAGTTGAGCTAGTAGATGCAGATCTTGTCGCATCCATCCAGCATTTTTCATGTGATTTTCCAGAATGTCCATAAATATATGTGGATGGTAATAGCTACAGTTATTTAACTCCATTAACAGCCATAATTTTATGTTTCTCTTCAGGGTTATATATATAATTATCTCACGATAAGAATGTCTAATTCAATTTTGTCAGTCAAATTTTCAATAGCCTATAGGTTTTAGTGTAATTAAAAAATACTGATATAAATTATAGTTAACAAAAATTGCTTGGGACATTTCTGATTTGTAAGTCACTTTAAATAAAAAATCTGCTACATGAATAAATGTAAATATACTGGAATCACTTATGAAGTCAGGTTTCAAGTCAGTTTTTAAGTCCAAGTCAAGTCTGAGAACAGTTTATTGAGTGATGTATTTGTAGTTTGTAAAAATAACTGCTATGATCAGAAAGCCCATCAACTACCAACAAGGTTAGTACACTAAGACAAAAATACCTAACAACCATTTGAATTTGGTGCTTGTTGGCACTATGTGAACAATCTTCAGACTTGAGTATCCATTTTTACTGTGAACAGGCTGAAAACACCCACACAAGGTGTTGTATAGAGATTCCCACTGAGAATAACAGATTAGGGTCAGTTATTATTGGGGTCCTGTGTGTGGGCTGATTCTGTGGTTCATGACAGTAAATATAAAAGCACTTTATGCACAGGAAACACAATGAAGACTAACCAGCCCAAGGTTTTTTGCCTTTTTAAGCACTGCTCAAGTTCCTTCCAATCGCTTTCTCTCTAAAATATTGTGTTAAACAATGGGTTTGCTGCTAGTCTTGGTTAATAAAGTTCATAATTTTGATATAAAGGGTTTTCAACAGTTCCTTCAAACCTGTATAACCCTGACTTGCACCACCTCAAGAACGAGAACGTCTCTCCATCTGGGCCATGTAGAGATCTGGCGCAGCAGCTCTGGGTCTCTCAACCAAATCCGTTTTTATTGAAGCTATACTGGCAGCGGCCATAAACATCCTGCTCACTCCTGTAAAGCCCAGCTGTGAATTATTACTAGGGGTTGCTGGACCATGCCAAAACCTTTCCCCCCTTTTTTTTTGCTCTAGATATGCATGAAATAAGTAAAGAGGTTCGCTCTGAGATTAATATTTAATTGGGTTGCATCCAAATATGAAAATAATTAAAACGAACGTCTTTCTTTCTGGTGATGTACAACACCTGTAGCTGGCTTTTAATACACAAATGCGCAGAAGCACAGCAAAACAACGGCAAGCCTGTGATGTTCATTTCATAATTATCCTCTAATAGCACCAGACTGATGATTAAAGAATTAACAGCTGGTATATTTAAGCTTTTAAGCTTTTTTGTGCATTCGACATTCTTGACCGTATTGATAAACGCTTCAGGAAAGAACAAGGCTGCAATTTCAGAAGCTGTGTCTCTTCTATGGCTTTATTGATTTGAAGTGGACCCAGGGGTATGTCTTGCATGTACTTTCATGTAATGCCCACGTTCCTTATGGACCTAATGAATCTAAACCTAATGCAAACAAAACCACAGACACTTGTTTTTTGATCAAAACCTAACAAAATTAAGTATGATATCTAAGATACCATGTTTTGGGCAGATTTTCCATAACACACTGCAATTAGCATATATATTAGATATATAATCCGTTTATGTGAGCAATATACAATAATACAAATATTCAAGAGATTTGTATACATATGTAGACTGTTGTATATATATATATATATATATATATATACAATCTATGTGTCATTAACACAAAATTAAAATACAAAAATCATCTGTAAAATCAATTCATTTTTAAAGATTTTGTTATTCAATAGTTATGTGTTATATGTTAATTTTATGCCTACACTGAAAAAAACATGGTGAAGAATTTTTTTTTCCTCACAGGTTTCTATTAAAATTTACAAATAAATACAAACAAACAGTAAGTATCTATACATTATGTTAAATGTGAGATTGTAAAGTTATTGTTAAACATCCTCTTATAATTTTATTTCCAGCTTTCAGAAATCTTTTTTAAAAAGCATGGCAAGACAATGTCAAACGCTACTGAAATAAATTGCTATTAAAGTCTCAAATTGGTGCGCAATGCTATTTGTGTCCACTCTAAGTGGAGTGTTCCACATCGGTCACTTTTGAGTTTCTATGTTGGTTAGCATGCTGTCCATGGAGTTGGCAGCGAGGCAACTCGCTAGATTTTGGAACAGATCTACTGCATGTCTGTCACCATGGAGATTTACCGCAGAACTTCTACATTCAAGCACAGCTTAGATTGAGAGATTCGGTCAGTGTTCTCTTCAACACCAGCACACCTCACAGTAGCTGAACAGGGGAGGAACAGAGCCATCTACAGGACACGACTAAACAGTCACCATCAAGCAGCACTTGTTCTGTTAGTCCTCTATAGGAATGCATTCAAGGCGTTGACTCTTTTCCAAGGACATCGCTGAAACCTGTTCCCTCAAATCTCTAACATCCATTACAAAGCACGCTTTCATAAATGACTGATGCAGGCAGGCCATTCATAAGCCACCAGACATTCAAATTAAAATTCATTCATTCGGCAGACACTTTGATCCAAAGCCAATTGAGCATATCTAAAGAACGAGGCAGCGAAAGAGGGCATACACATATACCTAAGACATATTACAAGCATACAGACAAAATAAAAAGCTGGGAAATGATTTGCACTCAGTGTGATAAGTGTGAAGTGGCGATAAATCATCATCAGACTTACCCGATATTATTGGAGCCAGACGAAAAATATCAGACAAACGGCTGTTTACTGGCTCATATGGTGAGTCCTCTAGCAAGTCGTTGGCTGGAAGATAAACACCAGCAAAGAACCAGTAAGACAGTGTGGTAGACATTATAATGTGTTTACATGTATCTTTCTTAGAAGAAGCACTTTTAAACTTTTTGTGTTAGCTATTAAAGCTCTTAATGATTTGTACAGCATTTCCAAAACTTACAGTGGTCTACAAAGCATGCTCATTTCTCATATTGCGTGACCCATCTGCTCACCCTGTAAACTTTGGTATATACTCCAGAAGATGCGCAGACAGTTTTTTTCTTTCTTCATTCCTCTCCTACACTTGCAGTCGTACAGAGGACTTTGCTTCATGGACTCTATGGCGTTCCTGCACTCGTCCTGCGCCTCGGGTTCAGCCAGCATGCTGAAGTTACCGGCTCTCCCGGCCACACACTGTCTCATGGTTCGGTACTTAGTGCTGCAGCCGTACTTCGCCAAACACTGTTCATGAGCCCTAACGCAGTCCAGCCGAACCGACCGAGACTGTGAGATCGCATCTGCCTTTGAGAAGTGCATTAAATCTGTGCAGGGAAAATACAAAGTTACAGATGTGAATGAATAAAACAGAATGCCTGGCACATTGTTACCACGAATTTTTAATGTTCATAATTGATGTGATAGCACTTACCTAACGTAAGTTACTTTTGTGGACCCAATTCAAACAAACAGAGACAACTTATATGATAGAAGACAAAACACTTAAAATGTTTTTATTTCCTATCAATCTCTGCTTTTTGATTAGGATTTATAATGAATTAAAAATCATAAATAAAAATAGACTATGAATGTTTCTGAATTATGGTAAGATGTAACGCGCAAGAAAACACTAAAACACATGCATCTCAACTTACCAAGAACAGACAACATTATCCAAAAAGTTGCGAATATCATCGTTGCTTTATTCAGATCCATTCAGAGAGCAGAGAAACTGATTAAATGCGATAAAGATCAATTCCCACAATAAATCCATTGCGCGCCAGCAGCGCACTGGTGAGGAACAAGTGATCAGACATCATATACACATCCGGACAGACTCCAACAAGCGCCCAGTGCTGCTCTGATGGACACACCCCACGAGAACAGAATAAAAACCAATACTGAGAGTTCCGATATTATTAAAAAAATTATTAATATCGCGACATTGCGTTATGTTTAACCTTTTAACATCTTCTTTATCATATCTTCAGCAATCGTTCAAAACACCGGTTTGTTTTAAAAATGTATATAAACATGAATAAAAGAATATTCCAAAATTATTTAAAGTTTAAGTCAGTCCACATCAACTGTCAACGCGTGCCGTTGCGCGCATCAGTTGCCCGACAATATGCTTGTAAGGTCGAAGTACGCGCACTAAGTGTGAAGATACTGCGCATGTGCTCGGATCTCTGGAGAAGGTCGGTCTTTTGGCTCAGCTGGACAGTGAATATTCGCTGATTAGGCACCATTAAGCACTTTACTTAATAAGACTTTTCCGAAGACTGTCCAAGCATAAATGGAATCCACTTTGCAATCCATATCTGACACACTGTGTGCGAATTGTACACCGTAGACGGTTTTATATAGGCTATATATAACTTCTATTGTTTTTGACTTTCTTACATGATGTTGTAAACGAAAAACATCATTTGTGAGCGTTTCCGGAATTTATGAGCGTTTAATAAAATGTGTAAATCTATAATAACGTGATAAATAATATTTCAGTCTTTGTTTTGTCGCCGATTAGACCAAGTAGTTGAAGTTACCTCAGTCGTCCTCGGCTCTTGCACACTCTGTAACCAGTCTTAATTGTAGTTCAAGTTTTGTAGGTACTGAAAATGTTGCTCGCAAATGCTGATGAATACATGTGTAAAATATATGCAATGTAAAGAACGCCAGCTTTTTTAACATCCTTTTTTTTTTGCCCATTACATAAAAAAACAAGTATGACTAATACTTACTAGTAATAGACTAGTAATTAGAAAAGTTTGCTTACCTTTCATAACGAAGCATTCGCATTTAGACTACATGGAACTCCCCATTTTCTTAATTTAAGCTGTTTGTAAGATCAAAAAATACTTTCATGAAGTTGTAATATTCTTGATTGTATAAAGGAATCCAGAGCATGAGCGCCACCTGTTTACTGAAGAATAGTATAACAGTTTTATAACAGAAAGTCCTTTTGCAGTAGAAGCTTGAATACATTTTCACTGGTTATCAGTTGCATAAAAGAAAACAAAAATCACATTATATATCACATAATCACATAATATAATGTATGCAACAATAAACAAGCAAAACAAAGCTCATTCCCAGACATACATCTGCCATGTTGTTATTGTGTCTTCATACACAGTGTCTTGTACCCCCATGGGACTTCAATATGCCATTTTATTTATCCATAAATGTTGATACAATCACATTTGCTTTGTATACTGATTGCTCTTCACTTGTTAACAAGCTTAATTGCACTGAAGCCAAATCAAGGTCAGTGTCCTTCATTAAATGAAATTTTCATCAACATAAAGAATTAATTACACAAAACTGAAATCATTAGCTAGCAATTGCTTGACATGATAAACCAGTCTGACTAATAAGATTGCATAGGCATCCCGAACTTGATTAGAAAACCAATACATGATCAATACTCACCTTTAGGTTGTGTACAAAAGACTAACCATCTAGGAAATTAGGTCTGTTGGATTTATTGTCAGTTAATCGAAGACATTGCTGGATACCGATGGATAATGTGAATAACAGCATCACACAAATGATGCACCATTGATCCAGCCGTGCTTTTTCAGACAATTAACTTTGTTTGAGAGCTGACGATAAATCCATCCGAGAGACAGAAAACATGTAGCTAAAACATTTCCTGAATAGATTTTGCTGGCTCTAATTGATGCTTCTTCTACATTCTATTGCATTAATCTGTGTAACTAATACATTGACAAGTAATGAATAATGAATTATGTATTTTTTAATGCTACCCCCCAGCTTTGTATATAATTGAGATCTAAACATAAGTTCCGAGCAGAACTTGCAAAACATTCCAATAATATAAGGATATGGTTTATTTGGGAGCCAATTCCTAATGTTCTACACTGAGACAATCGAAAATACTTAATAATAAAGTATAAATTATAAATTATAATAATAATTACAAAGAAATGGTCATGTGAAATTAAAAAGCATAAAGACCAAATGTAGTCCAACAATCTTTTATATTTATTTAATATATTTCTATATATTATATCCATTGCAAGAATCATTCTTTTTAAGATCTTAAGATTTTTAACATTCTGGGAACAAAAAAAAAGTCAACTGGGTTTATTTGAGAGTTAGATTACTGTAATAGAATAATAATTTTGTAATGTAAGCCTAGCTTTATGTCTTTACATCAAGATTTAAGGGTATGCGTTCATGTAAAGAGCATGCATTCAACTTTTATACATTAGTTTTGACGCTTGATGTGCAGATTGATCACTGATTGTAGTAATTTAGATGTGTGGATGGCAGAGGGCATGTTTGTTTTGCTGTGTGTATGCTTTTGTCCATATGTGTATTCACATATAAAAGCAGCCTCATCAAACAGAGTGCTGCAGCGCATCTCCATTTAGCTAGTGTTAAAAGGAAAATCAATGAGAGATTTGTGGCAGGAAGTCTGTATATTCTCTGTGGCCTTTTCCTTCATTCAGAGGGGGAGAGGTTTGTTTCTACCCCGCATATCTCATTGGCTTGTGAGGGTAAGAATAGGGATAACTGTAAAACACAACCCCCAGAATAATTCTTAAGAATGGCTCTCATTCATCACACTTAGAAACACACACACACACACACACGTTATGAGAGTAAGCAATATTCTGGGGCAATCGATTGAGAGTAATTTGATCCATGTCATCTGTACAGCTAATTGATTGCTCTTTGCAAAACCTATATTGGTTTGTAAGCGCATCCGGTCCATGTAGATGCCATTACATGGTTGATCCCCATTATAATTTATTAATTAGTTGAGAAAAGAAACGGCATTCATTTTCCCCTTCGGATGGCAAATGTGTTCTGTGCGAACATTTGTCTTTGAACAGCTATAGGATGTAATTAAGTCACGTTGGAGGAACAGTAATTGCCAGCTTTGATGGTTCCTTTTGATTACTTGATCAAAGAAAAGAAAATTGCTTCAGTTTCAGTCTGCCAGCTAATAGACTTCTTGAAGGCCTTTGGAAACTGCAGAGAGCACTGTGGCGGGTTTGATTCATTCAGAGCACACAGCCGATCAAAACAGACTGAAAATGACCAGAGAAGTTTCTACAGAAGCTTCATCCTTTGTGTTCGGCAGAGTGAGTAAATGATGACAAAATGTTCATTTTTGGGGAAACTATACCTTTAATGTGTATTGATATTACAGGCCCCAAATTTTTTTCCAAGCCGAAGTCTCTGTTCTAAAAACCCAGTCAAATGATATCTTGTTAAATAACATTAAATGCGTTTTATTTGAGAGTATTCCTCTACAAATTGAACACCGACCAAACTAAAAGAGTTACACATCTCATTTACAAACTCCAAGTACTACTGACATTTCTCACAAGTGGCTTCTTTCAATTCACTCTCTTAAGTGGGTGAGTAAGTGAAGTGCTGATGAGGTTGTTGATTTCTGGACAGATTCTCCCACTCGTTTTGGCCTGCTGCTCAGTTCTTTGACAATTGCCCCACTTGTCTGCATGCTCAATTTGATAAGATGTCCTGATCTTAATAGTGTCTGGATTTTTTTCTGATTTGTTCTGATAGATTTTAAAGAGCTCTGGCAATATTTATTACTCAGAAAAAAAATTGTAAAGCAGTCACTTGCACTTTTACCCCTAATATGTATTAACACATTTAAGGGATATATTACTACTTAATTAATGTACATATTAATACCTAAACTGTACATATTAGACAATTGTGTACCTTTATTTTCTGAGTGCAACAATTTAATCTCAAGTTCAGATTCTTGGATTCGTGAAGGTAAAACAGATCTAATATGCTTAGTGAACAATTTAAATATGACATTTCAATTTGTTTGACTGCATGCGTCTTTGCAAATGAATAGTAAGCTTAATTCTCTTTTTCAATGACAGCTGATACAAAACTAATGGGAGATGGGATATAATAGTGCCAGAATCTGAAAATATCCAGAAATATATTTGTATTTCTGTTTATATAGCGGAACTAATTAACTGCTGTATTACCCACAATCACATTTGTTTAGGCCAAATTCCAACTTTGCCCAAAGCAAATAGGAGTCGCGCTCCCTCTAGTGGTTCAACATTACAACAACACGTGTGGACCGAAAAATAATGATAAAACTTAACTAATTAAAATGGATAACTAGTTGTAAGTCTATGTAATGATCTTACTGCTGTAGAAGTCTATTCAAATAAATATATGAATAAGATAATACATATTTAACACAACACAAATTCTTACACAATGTTGGGATGTTTAAACGGCTTGCCAGTAGATGGCAATGTTGTACAGTTTGTCATGCATGACGTAACAAACTAAACCCTGCATTTGCTGTCTGCAGCATTCAGAAGATGCCCGGTTTTATTCCACATTTGGAGCACGCTTTTAACAGTGATTAGTCAGTGTTCAGAAGGTTATCCATTTGCATTTCAATTTAAAAAAAATAAAACCTGTAGAAAATAATGTGGTCTAAAACATATAAGCTAGTAGTTTCTGCAGTTACTGAAGTGGTGGTAGTGTTGTTGCGTGCTATATAGGTAATACTGATTATCATAGTGGTAATAGAATCAAATAGTACTTAGATATTATATCCATTCAGTATAAATGTTAAGAATTTAAAGGTGCATGTCCAAAACATAGGATTACTTTTGTACCATGCCTAGAAACACACAGTAATACACAGTAATACTTCTTTCTCTCCCTCACTCTCTCCCTTTATTTATTTATTTATTTTAGGGCAGTTTGTGAGCAGGTCATACAGTCTGAGGCGTCTGTGAAAATGCGATTTCTCTGTCTAGTTTCATTGCTTGTGCTTTCGTTCAGGACAAAATCCAGGATTAAGTTCCAGCTCAAGTGGCAAAAGTCCTGAGTTTTGAAACCAGCTTTAAGAGGAGTTAAAGGCACCGCAAAGGTCAGTAAACATCCATCCTAACATAAGTATTTTGCTCATTGGGCCATTGAAAAATGTGCTGTGTGTAATCTAGACCGGGTCTAGCTAAACTGGGATAGTTTACCGTTAAGAGACATCCCCAGGCTTCAGGAGCTCTACATAGCCATGAGTGCCACTGGACAGCGTTGCCCTTGTTTTCTTGGAAAGTGACACAAATGCATGTAATGCAAACTGCTACTGACAGAGAGAGTCTGTGAAATTTTTTGGCAACATTCTAATTATTTATCACTGACATTTCTGCCCCACTTTCTAGAACAACTGTTGATTGACACTGCGTGTTTTAATTGCCTCCTTATCCTCTACAAGTTATTCTGCTCCAGGCTGCATGAACAAGAAAGGGGAAATCTGAAATCCCTTGGAGGAACGGCACCATTAATAACAACTTGTTACAAGACCGACTGGTAGTCGTTTTCTATTAATAAGTTTGTGTTACTCTAACAATGTTGTTGCTTATGTTCCTGCAGTAATTAAGTTGAAAGTTGGAAGTGACAGCGCCCACTGAGGTATAATGTTTATTCAAGTTTGTTTTAAACCAAAGTTAGAATACTACAGTCAGCTGATTGTTGTGCCCACCCTAGGTACCCTTAATACTCTGATTTGTATTCCTCCCTCATGGCTAATTACCTCGGACATGATTGCACATATAAAGTGACATGCAAGGGCAAGTGAAGGCAGATCTGTCTTTGTCCTTACCCTGCCTTCCAGAGCATCGAGGGGTGGCTTCGTATCGCGGCTTGTTACCTAACTCGACAACCGCGACCGTCAATTTGACGAGGCTGTAAATGTGACCGAATGGAGAAAGAGAGGGATTTCGGAAGAGTAGCTGCTGATGCACTCATTTCTGGTGCGGGTCTTTTATGCATCTATCTTGAGCGAGGGCAAATATAGGGATTTCACAGCAAGCCTCGGTCATTTCTGTTGACATGCTGTGGAGTCAAATCTTCAGAGTGTGTGGAAATTTTAAGGTTGTATCACACTTGTGTCCTCAACTGACTTCAAAAGAGAATAATTCAGCAGCTCAGGGAATCAAAGAATAAAATGCATGAGGCTTTCTCGACTTTCTTGCCCAACCTGTGTGTGTTTGCCTACAGAAGTGGGAAGTAATCGTGTGACTGACTGGAGCAGCGTTTTGATTATATACACTATTAGACAAAAGATTGTAATAATTAAAAATAATGTATTTGAATAAAGTCTCTTCGTCATCTTCATGCTTACCAAGGGCACAAATATTTTAGTCTATTTATTTGGTCAAAAACATAGTAAAACACCAAGTTTGTTACATATTAACACATTTTCAAATACTGTGATCAAAAAGCTGAAATGTCAGCAGCCATTGCTTTAGACTTTAATGTCAAATGATCCTTTAGAAATTATTCTAATATGCAGATTTTATATTTAGTTATTATAAATTATTATCTGTGATCAATTATTAATAACGATGATTATATTATGTATGTAGATGATAATAAGAAGAGTTCATAAAGAGTAAATGCGTTTTTTGCTGCTTAATATTTTTTCTTCCCCCCCCAGAATTCTTTGACGAACAGAAAGTTTACATAACATTATTTTTTTTTAACATCATAAATATCTTTATTGTCACTTTTGATTAATTTTATCGCTCTTTTCTGAATAAAAACAAAAATACCAAATCAACATATGATTTCTGAAGGATTATGTGACACTTGAAGGCTGTAATGCTTAAAATTCAGCTTAATTGCGTTTATTTAAAAAAAAAAAGAATTTTTGAAAGAATTTTGAACTATAATAATTTTTAACAATATTACTTTTGCATTTTGTGTTAAATACCGTACATGTAGCGTTAGTAAGCATAAGATACTTTTTTTCAATCATGTAGAAAATTCAAAACTTTTAACAATTAATTAAACTGTATAAATTGCATTAGAAAGTAAAATTATGGCTCACTGTTAAAGGGAAAAAAATGAATGAAAATTCTGTCACTTGCATTGGTTTTGTTTTTTTATTGAACACACAGACACACACACACATATATATATATATATATATATATACACTATATTACCAAAAGTTTTCGCTCACCCATTCAAATGATCAGAATCAGGT
>JAUCNO010002605.1:0-11356 GCA_032353835.1 Enteromius viviparus
TCTTATTGAATTGACTTTGTCAATAAATCTTTTATCTGCATCTGCAAAAACTGTTTCCTCCTTATTCACCCGTTACAGTATTAGTGTTGTTAATGGGGGAAAAGTTCATAGCGATACATTGAGTTCTTACACAAATGACATACACTATGGGTTACTCTATAAGTATAAATACTAACCGATTTAGAGTCCAGTATTTGTAAAATCTGGTCTTCATCCACCTCCTTGCTTTTACGGGATACAGAGCTCACCCTTTCACTTTGAGAAAGACCTTTGAAAACTTCTGTTTTTGGAAGCTTGTCACTTAGTCTTGTGTGTTGTCCAATCCAAGGAGCAAATGCCGAATATGTCAGGGGACTTGAGAAAGGATTGTTAGAGGAGCCCGAGGAATATATATTTTAAAATTAACATCATAAATTAATTTTCTTGCTACTGCTATAAGACAGGCTTACCCTTAATGTTGAAATGAAATATATTATTAGGACACATAATTATTATTAATATTATTGTTAATAGTACTTTTAAACAACTAAAACTGAGTATTTTCACTGTTACCGTCACAAAATCCTGTGGCAATGATTTCCTTTTCAAGGTTTTCCCATCTTGCTGCCACATTAACAAGGGTGTCCTGGGGGTTAATGTTCTGAATGTCCGGGCGTCTCATAATATTGACTGGAAATTATAGGGTAAAAGGGGTTGTGACAAGATGTATGTGTTGTTATGCTGAATGCTTAATTGTTTTGGATAAGAACTTTTACAGATCAAAGGATTTTATCCAAATGTTACACTTACCTGGTTTATCAAATGCAACTTTCCAGTTGGTGTCTGCTATGACAATGGATGGATAATAACCACAGCGGTAACAAGAGTAATTGTAAGAGTACTGCCTTAAAGCACTGAAATGGTAGAATGCCTTTCTTAGCATGTTGATCGGCAAAGCAGTTCCTGAATGGGATTCGATTGTTTTAAACAGCCGACCCACAGCGATATGATTCTGTAGAAAGTAAATATAATAAAGGTTTTACTTAATTGATTAACAGTTTTGCATGACTAGTGAGATATCTTGAAACATGCCCTCTAAATATTTACATTTTGTGTATACTTACAGAAATACCGGCCGTCAAGAAAGAGCATAAAGGGATTGACAGAAAAATTCTGTTATTGTATTTGTGAAACCCACTCTCATATTCTTGAAACCTGATCATGTTTCTGCAGATGGGACACTCCTTGGCATAAACAGAAATACCTAGATAAAAAAATAAATCAATTCCAGGTGATGCCATTTGTTTAAGAACATTATTTAATTTTTAATAAAAAAGAAAGCTGCTTATTAACCATTACAGAAGTCAATTACCTTTTAACTGTTTAACTATTCCATAAACAGTTGCTTGTCGGGTGATGAGTATATTGTTTCCAAGATCCGGAGGACATGGGCCAGGACAGTATGGGCACTGTATTTCTAGTGGTTCAAAGTTTACAGGAATTGGCTTCTCTACTGTGGTTAAATCCACTGGAAGGGACTCTGGTATTCTTTTTGAACTCCAAAAGTAGTTGGTTTCCATGATGATACTACTATGTGACTGTTGGTGGATGTCATCAGCAGCACTGATCATCTCCTCAACATCTTCAATATCCTCATTTGAGGTATCCACTGTATTTTGTAACAGCTGGGGGTGCTCTTGAAAAAGCCACCACATGGATAAGTATCTATGGACACAACTGATCCGAATTTTCGAACTTCTGCAGTGGCAATGCCACTTACCAGTCTTACTATCAAATGTGCAGATTGTTCTTCCAAACTTGCACCAATTGTCCTTTTGGCCTGTATAAACAGAAAAGTAAATATATCGCTCAGAAAGGCCATGCTCACCCCAAAAAATAGGACAGACACAGTCTACATCCTCAGAGCAAGCTTTCTGGTTTACTGCAGTGCACTCTTCATGCCTTGATTTTGAACAAAGTCCTTTTTCTTGCATCTCCTGCAGGGACTCATTACGTAGTGCTGGTGGAGGACTGTATGATATTGCTGTCCTGGTCCTTTCTAAGTGAAAACACTCTTTTCCAGGGTTTCCACTGTTTGCAGCAATGCTCATGAAGTCTGTGCATGCCTGCACCTCACAGGCAAAATATTTTAAAACAGAAGACTTTTGCACATGTATTGGTAGTCTGATTCCGTGAGATTCCTTTGTTGTCACATATATTCCATTTACAGAATCAATGCATATTATTGGTTTGTGTTTGCCATGCTGCTGTCTTTCATGTCTTTGGTAGTTGGATGTGTTGGTGAAATGAATCCCACATTTCTTGCAGAAAAGGTTCTCCTTCTGAACTGGGTCAACATGGATGGTGTCCAGGCAGGGTTTTCTGTCATCTATGAAATATTATGAAACACATAATCACATTATGACATGTTGCACCTTATTTAATTTACTGTGTAGGATGGATATGCATTATGTGCTGACCTGAGGATTTTTCTGGGAACATAAGACCTGTATTTGGCACACCACAAAGACAAACAAACAAGACGTATTGTATCAAAATTAAATATTTAAAGAAAAAAAGTACCAATTTCAAAACTGACAATACACATACCATGTTTTTTTAAGTGGCATTTGAAATCAAAAGACCTTTGAATTATTTTCTCGCACTTTGAACAATGCCAGTGACTCCTTCTACCACTTAGTCGGTCAGGACAGTAACATGGTATTGAGAACTTGCCTACAAAGAGAGATTATGCTATTATCATGACAAGAAATGTCTTGGATATTACAGATATTACAAAATGTATATTATAGTGATTTTACAAAATATGATATTGCAGATGATTAACAATAAATACACTTTTTAGCAATTACTTACTTGTGTCACCATCTGTAAAGTGAATGGCAAATGTTAGATGCCGTTTGGACATGTGATCACTGGATGCAGTAACAGATGTTCTGCAGTAACAGCAGTCCTGATCTCCTCCAACGCTTAAAAGCTCCTCTTCATTGACAAACTCAAACTTCCTTGCTGAAAAAGAAATAACAATTTATGAATAAGCAGACCAAAATACCATTAGGATGACACAGAATATATGCAACCATATCACTACATATCCTAATTCAGAGGTTCAAATGTTTACTCCAAGGTCGCCTTCCTCTCTGAATCAGTACTGCAAAGCCCCCAACCTTTTTTTATTCACAAAAACAGTTTTAATTGAAATGTAACAAAATATACTCCCCTATACTCCCCACCTATAAACCCCCCATCCCCCCATGCCTCCATATTTAATGTGTAAACAGCAATAAATCCGTAGGCTTCAACTCAGTTACCTGGCTGTTTTATGAGAAAAATAAAACAATGTTTTAGCTTGGCTGGCTTTTCTGAGGTAAGCTATGTTGCTAATACTATCACAAGATGTTTTACTGACGTTTTAAACTCTGATCGATCGATTTCTGAGACATCATGTTGATTTTTTTAACATGCATTCAAATATTTTTATCATATTTATTTTGTGCTCCAAATATTAAAAATGAAAAGATCATTGATTTACATGCCGCTTGATCTGAGGAGAATATAATTATTTCACTAACAATTAAAGTAAAATAAACAAAAATACACATGTATGGTTTGTACTTTATCATAAAACTGACTGGCTTTTGTGATACAAATAAGGAATGGACCTGAAAACATTAAATATTATTTCCAAGCGTTTATACCGTAAATAAAACAGCTTGTGAATACTCAACGTTATGTACATAAAATAATCAAGTTAACCGAGTTGGATCCCATAATGTGATCCCATATGTGAGTAATGCTTGAAAATTTGTCGTGAGATAACTATGTTCGCCTCCGATGAAGCGGCATGTGAATAATGATCTTTTTCCTTATTAATATTTGCAGCATAAAATAAACATGATTTTTTCAAAATGCAGTATTTTCAGTTTCCACTGTTTTTAAGAAAAAAAATGCAGGTGATTACGCTGGCGCTTTCATGTTCTGCAAAGGCGCAAGCAGCACCGAAGCGTCCCGCCAGCCACAACAAAGCGCCGCGCCTGCCTCAGATTCTATCACTGTTTACACTTCAATACATTACTATAAACAACCAGACAGTGCAATTCTACATTGATTTACACATTTGCCACCTTAACGTATGCATTATTTATCCCTTTAAATTCATAAATATATGACATAGTAACTTATGCTTAATTTTTCCCTTTAAATTCATAATGGCGGACGCAGCACCGAAGCGTCGCACCAGCCACAACTATGCATTTCACCTGCCTCAGCTTCTATTACCGTTTACACTTAAGTTAAGCATATAAACAAACAGACAACGCTATTCTACATTTAACTTCATATATGACCCCTGCCTCGCAAAGATTTTACTCTCTCTCAAGAGTTTTTTTTTAAAAAATTTTTATGATGTTAAGTAGTGTTGAAAGAGATGGGTTTTCAGCAGTCGTTTGAAAGTTTTAAGGGAGTTGGCATTTCGGATAGTGATGGGAAGATCATTCCACCAGCCAGGAACGGTGTAAGAGAATGTTCTGGAAAGAGTTTTTGTGCCTATATTTTGTGAATATTCAAGCAGATGCTCTTTCTCGTCTCCATGCCCCAGAGGAAGAACCTGAATCTGTGGAACCCATTTTCTCTGAGAAACTGTTCAATGGGTGACCCCTCCAGCCGCGGCAGAACCTGCACCTGCTCCTCCGCCGGGTTGCCCTCTGGGCCTCAGATTTGTTCCAGACGCAGAATGCATTCCCCTTATTCACACCACGCACATGTCACTGGGCATCCAGGGACCAATAGAACCCTCTCGCTTCTTAAAGAATAGTTCTGGTGGCCTCGGATGGAACAGGATGTGCAGAGGTACGTGAGAGGGTGTCGGGAATGTGCCATGTCGAAATCTCAAAAAAGCTTACCAGCTGGAAAACTAGTACCTCTTCCCACACCTAGCCGCCCCTGGTTACACCTAGTGGTCGACTTCATCACGGACCTGCCCGCCTCGGAAGGTAACACTTGCATGCTTGTCATTGTTGATCGATTCTCGAAGTTTTGTCGCTCTCAACGGTCAGCCCACAGCATTAGAAACAGCACATCAGCTATTTCATCAAGTGTTCTGACCATATGGACTCCTAGAGGACATCATATCTGACCGTGTACCTCAGTTCATTTCTCGAGTGTGGCGGGCATTCTTACGGCTCCTAGGTGTGACCGTCAGCCTATCCTCTGGCTACCACCCTCAGACGGAGACAGACAGAAAGAAAGATCCAGGAGATGGGGCGGTTCCTCCGTACCTTCTGCCATGGCCACAAGAACACCTGGAACCAGTTCCCGGGCTGGGCCGAGTATGCCCAAAACTCCCTTCTTCACTGGACTCACTCCCTTTCAGTGTGTACTCGCACACTCGGGAGAGCGAGAGGGTATGGGATGTTGCAGACCAACACCTTCAGAGGGCAGTTGGTAGGCAGACGACCACCGCTGATAGACGTCGGTCTAAAGTTCCTAATTAACAGGTGGGCCAAAAAGTATGGCTCTCAACTCGGGACATTTGCCTACGCCTGCCCTGCAAGAATCTTAGTCCCAGATATGTTGGTCTCTTCACCATCGTGGAGCAGGTTAACTCAGTCACATTCTGCCTACAACTACCGCCACACTATAAAATACATCAAACCTTTCACGTTTCTCTCCTGAAACCCTGTCATGACCCTCTGCTTGTTCCCACAGAGCCTGGTGTACCCCCTCCTCCTCCCATGGTCGTTGAGGAATGAACGATATATCAAATCAAGGAGATCCTGGATTCCCGGCGTCGTTGTGGTGACTTAGAGTATCTCCTGGACTGGGAAGGATATGGCCCTGAGAAAAGATCTTGGGTCCCAAGGGATGACGTGCTTGATGAAAACCTGTTACGAGGCTTTCATGGCTTTTTTGGCTTTCATCTGCCAAGAAAGAGAAAAGACTTTCAGTTTGTTTTCCATTCTGTTTGAAATTGGATTCTCTACTTTTTTATTTACCTTAATTCCGCTGTCTTTGAAGAACCTCTGTTAATAAACCATTTTTATTATATTTTACTACTGTGTCCGTCTGCTTCCATAGCACTATCATACATTTTGCACATATGAACTGGTCATAGAACTACAAAATGAGTTTCAAATTCACGATTTAACAAAGAATTCATGTGATTTTAAGCTGTTTGTTACTGTGAATGTTGTGTGAATGTTGCGTGACTGTGACGTGTTTAAATGGGCGTGCGCGCTGAATACCGGCGTCTAGTTCAAACACTGCAGTGGAGGGAGTTGCCATGAAAACAGGGCACAACACTTTAACTGCAAGCTGTGAATCTCCATCTCTCGCTGCTCTTTTTACTGCTTTTAGGTTTTAGTTTAGTTCCCGAAACGCGCTGCCGCTGAGGCGGAGTTCCAGGTTCGATTTCTGGTCAGTGCAGTACACATGTGTTTGTGTACTCTGCCAAAGGGCTCTCTTTAGTGGTAAAAGAAAGCCTACATCAAGTGTTTTTCGCGACACTGGCCCCGTTCTATCTGAGGCTGAACGGCGTGGGTGCCTGCGAATCGCTGACTTTGAGCAGGGAAAATTGAGACGGCCGAGACCTATCTCTTTTCTCCAGAGGCTAGCCGTACAAGAAAAGTTCCCCTCGTTAAGGCAGTGCTGCGTTTCTCGTCTCTTCGTCTGAGGGTGAAGAGAGTGCTGAGGAGACTGTGGTCTTTTTATAAATAGGACTGAAAGGAGAAGAGTACTTTGATTGTCTCAAAAAAAAAACACAAAAAAATAAAAGAAGGAGCATGTGGTGGCCGCTCTCTCAGGAGGAGCTCGCTGACCCTGCTCCCTAAAGGCTTTTTCTTCTCGAGGGAAGTAGCCTTTTGTCAGAGTTTTCCCACGTGGGCATGGAGGCAGTAGCTTCAGTGCAGGCAATAGCTTCATTTCCCAGACAGGTGGGGGGCGGCTCTTGAGAGACAGTCATTCCTACCATCTAAAGGCTTCTTCTCGAGGGAAGTAATCTTCACTTGCGTATCCCTGCGTTTGTAGTCCCACTTTCGCTGAGGTGGAGCGGCGCTCACATTCGTGGAGCTCGTCAGTTAGATCTGAATTGAAAGAAAGACTTGCATGGTGTTTGCTACAGCAAACACGGCATCCGCTTGTCTCTTCCCCTGAGGGGGTTGTTTTAGTGGTCTGTTCCGCACCCTGTCGGCGAGCCGGAGGGAGTGGGGCAGGCGCTGGCCACATCAGTACTCTTTCGGCGAGCCGAGAGAGCAAACACGACTTCTACATTTTTCATCAGGGACTGGTCTTGAGAGACTGGTACCCTTAGTAAATTATATGGTGGGAAAGTCTACCACGTATTTCCCATTTGAACGTTTGAACGTTAAAGAACGGTTATCTTATTGAGTTCAAAGAACGACCACTGTGTTACAATGGGATGATACCCCACGATGGCTTACACCAGACGCTGGTGTTCGAACAAGTAGTCACTCAATGTCACTCAACGATGGCCCCCCAATAGAAGGGGGCCATCGAGGTGGTCCTTCCTGAGGGCAGAGAGGGAGGGGTTTTTTCGAGCCCGTATTTTGTGGTTTCAAAAGAGATGGAGGGCTGAGGCCCATTTTAGTCCTCAGACAACTGAACCGTTCACTCAGTCAGCTGAAGTTCAGAATGCTTACACTAAAGCAAATGTTGGGTCAAATTAGGTCTGAGGACTGGTTTGGCACAATAGACATGAAGGACGCATATTTTCATGTTTCAATTCATCCGTCACACTGACGGTTCCTCAGATTTGCTTTCAAAGGTGTGGCCTATCAGTATCAGGATCTAGACGGTTGGTTGGTCCTGGCAAGATTGAAAAAAAGGCAGGCCCAGGCTTGCAGACATCGAGATGTCGTCATTACACATAGTGTGTGTTGTCTCCAGTCCGGAGAACGACTTATTTAGGCGTAATTTGAGATTCCTACTCGATGTAGGACATGACTGTCCCCCGCTCGGGTAGATGTACTTCTGGCTGCGGTCAGGAGAGGGAAGCATTTCTGTTCACTCATAGTCAAACAGTTACAAGGACTGTTGGGCCTTATGGCGGCAGCTGCCAGCAGGATTCCGTCAGGGTTGTTACACATAAGACCACTTCAATAATGGCTTAAAGACAAGGATTTTCCCCCGAGGGGAAATCCTTTTCACTTAATCAAGGTCTCTCAGAGAGGTGTCCGGAACTTGAATATGTGACAAAAACTGCAGTTTTTGCAGTTAGGGCTGATGCTGGTTGCTCAGTCTCATCAAGGGACGCTTACAACCAATGCGTCCCTAACCGGGAGAGCGATCATGCGTGGTCGTCTAGCCCGTGGCCAGTGGACCAGTCAACAGCATCAGTTACACGTAAACTGCTTGGAAATGTTAGTATTTAAAGCCCTGAAGTATTTCCTCCCAGACCTAGTGGGATGGCATATGTTGGTGCGCACAGACAACGTGGCCACAGTGTCGTATGTCAATTTTCAGGGGGGCCTGCGGTCTTGTCCCTTTTACAAGTTAGCGCACAAAATTCTGATATGGTCTCTCATTGAGGGGCGATATACATTCCTGGGTACCTGAACATAGGAGCAGATGCACTGTCGAGGCAGGGGCCGAGGCCTGGGGAATGGAAACTCCACCCACAAGTGGTGGAGCAAATTTGGATTTTTTTACCGAGCTGATGTGGAGCTATTTGCGACTCAGGAAAATGCGCAATGTCCCCTCTGGTACTTTCTAGTTCATCCAGCTCCATTGGGACTGGATGCCATGGTACAGGAATGGCCGAGGTTTCTACTGTATGCCTTCCTACCGGTTGCTCTGCTTCCACAAGTTCTAGAGAGAATTCGACGGGGCGAGGTCAGCTTACTGTTAGTAGCACCGTTCTGGCCGAATCGAGTGTGGTATCTCTGTGATATCTCTATTTACTCTCCCAGATTTACATCCTCGCCCAGAATTATGGAATCTAGGGGTGTGGACCCTGAGGGGTCACAGCTCATAGCTGCGGGGTTAACGACCGAGGTCGTTCAAACTTTTTTACAGTCAAGAGTCTCCCTCGACGAGAAGACTATGCACTTAGGTGGAAGCTTTTTGCTTTGTGGTGCACAGGGCGAGAACAGGAACCAGTTAACTGCCCGATTGGTACAGTTCTGGAGTTCCTGCAAACAAGGCTGTCCACAGGGATAGTCTATTCTACCTTTAAGGTATACATGGCTGCCATTTCGGCATTTCACGCACCTATTGATTGGCTCTTCAGTGGGTAGACATCCACTAGTCGTGCGGTTCTTGCAAGGTGCACTCAGGCTGAGGCCTATAGCAGTGGTCCTGGGGGCCCTGACTAGAGCTCCATTTGAACCCTTGGAGCAAATTTCGGACCGTTACCTAACCCTCAAGACTGTGGTCTTGTTGGCAATTTCTTCACTCAAGAAAGTGAATATATTCACTTATATATATTTCATGATAAAAAGATATCGACGTAAAAAATGTTCTGTCGTTTCAGGAGTGATAATATAATCTTTCTGACAGAAATGCAGAAAAAACCCAGATGAGCATAGAAGAAATTTAATAAAAAAACATACTATACAACATTTATTTAATCTATAAACTTAACATATTTTAAAAAAATACATAAACATGGATGTGTGTGTATTTATATATAAAGTACATATATATTTACCTGCTGCCACAAGGATGACAGCTGTGGTTAAATGCAATAAAACAAGTGAACTGGAAACAAAATGATCATCAGAAATACTTGTTTTTTAATAAAGTATTGTCTTTTGTTGTAAAAGGCACTAAAGATTTTTAATGCATCTGACAACTGTGTCGGGTATAAAATAATGACTGCATGCATACATGAAAAACAACAAACTGACAATTTAAATAAAATCATTTGTAATTGTATACATTTGTGTATAAAAAATAGTTGACTGCTGAAATTGAAATGAACATACATGTTCATGACTAGATAGACACGATGATGTGAGCCACTCAACCGTAGAGGATCCTGTCAGCCTCCACCTATGCTCCATCCACTGAAAAATGTCACAAATGTCAACAGAAAAAAAATATTGTTTTTTACTTAATATTGTTGGCCCTGTGATAAATGGCATATTATGTTTTTAGACTCTGTTCTGATGGCAATGCAGCAGAGCTGGAGCGGACTTCCTTTTGGACAACATCTCTAAGGCGCTATGAACCACATGACTAGTAAGTAAAACCTCAGACATACACTACTAGGGGTGTGAACCTACATTGGTTTCACGGTTCGGTTCGATTACGATTATTGTGTCATCGATTCAGTTCAATACGATATCTCGATGCATCACGATGCATTGTCAGAAACAGTCAACACAAACAGTCAGATATATTAACTAAAATCTTAAATTTACCTTCTGAATGAAAACACACTTCTTGAACAAATGTATAAACATGAAATTATAACTTATAAACCAAAATAGTATTTAGAGGAGCAATAGGAGACACTGTCGGATTGCTCTCTTCTGACATCAGCTATCAGCTTGTGATTTCTCAAGCCAAGACATTGCTGTTGGACTTTTAGACAGTGGCTCGCTGTGGTGCTGCGATGGAGCCTGAGGGATGTTGGGTGGATTTTGGCCAAAAGCCGAAAGAGCGCAGCCACTTCAAGCATGCGCTGTCATGCCAGATTAACTGAATGCACAAAGCATTTACCGTGAGTGAATGTTCTGAATTGAGCTGCAGCGATCATCTTTGACGCATTATCTGTCACAAGCACTACATCTTTTAGATCATCGGTTTAGATCAAGAACGACACACATAGACTCGGCGCCGAAACTATCACGGTACAGACGCTCTTGCTCTTCTTCTGCTACACGCTGCCGCGCCGCCCCTGCATGCTGTGTGAAAGCTGTCATCTGTTAACATGGGCACCGAAAAAAATACGCACTGTTTACACCCTGCTTACCATGCAGTGTGAAACTGACATGAGCCATTGTATTCTATTGTGACAAAGCGTGTATGTGGCAAATGACATCAGAAGCTTCAGTACATTATAACCGGTTATGGTCTATTACTGAACATCCGAATCGTCCTCGTCTGGATCGTGATGCATCGTAGAAACGATTAATTTTGACACCCCTATACACTTCTGCTCAAAAGTTCTTTAGGGAACCACAAAAGGTTCCTTTACAGCATCACGAAACCCCTTTTCTGGTTCTTTCTGGCACCTTTGAATGTAGATGAGTGCAACTGACCAATAACAAGTATACAGTGGCATCAAGCTGTTTATCAACACACACACACATATATATAAAAAAAAAAAAATATATATATATATATATATATATATATATATATTAGTTTATATATATATATATTAGTTTATTTA
>JAUCNO010002606.1:0-11355 GCA_032353835.1 Enteromius viviparus
AGTAGATATGTAGGTGCAATGTTACTTATAATCAACAGAATACTTTAAAGGGACCATCAAAATAAAGTGAAACCAAATTTGTATTTTCAACCAAAATTAAACATCTGTTCATGTCCTGTTCATGAAGTCATGTCCAATGTCTATATGACGTTCTTTAGAGGTCCGTTGCCTGGTGGGATAGTTAAGGCTCATTATTAAATCATTAAAAATTAGTTTAAACACACTTTTGCAAGTTTATTGTTAATATTATTTTCCAGTTGTTGTTTTTTTTTCTTTAAAAGAAATGAAATAAGAAAGGAATCAGAATCATTTTTTACAATTCCTATTCCAAGTCAGGCTTTTGCCGCAGGGGTTTGCAGAAAGACTATTTTCCAAGGCAAGCATGGGCACTGTTTACAGTGATATACTATTACAAAAATCCAATGTTGCAGCAAATGTTTGCATAAAATGTCAAATGCTCCACAAATGAAAAGCATGTTTTCTGCAACATTGCCACAAAGTAAATGCAATCTTAGATTCAAATGAATAGATTTATCTAGGGATTTTCCAAGTTCTGATGTCTAAATGACTTACATAAATAGAAAATGTGTTTTTGATCATTAGTAGTCAGTGATTCATGTTGCTCATATAAAATTTCTAAGTGCTTTAATTGGTCCAGGCTTTTGTAGTGTTTTCAAAATTGCATTTTTTTTTTTGTTTTGTTTTTTGCAATATATATCCTGGATTTTCAAATGTTAATGAAACATTCTGAACAAGTAGTAACATTTAAAAATGTACAAATAGAAAAAACATTTTATAACAATGTATCAATTATTAACGTTTTGCGCTAATGTTTTAAGAAAATTAGATAACTTTGTACAGTCTATTGATGTTGCTAGAAGGACATTTTTCATAACTTTAAGTGAACCTTGCCATAACATTAGGCTTAAAAAACACTATTTAGTATAGTCCTATAATGTTGCAGAATGACTTGTTTAAGAAAATGACATTTAAATATAGTTTTATAGTCTGTGTTATATATTGTAGCATGTAAAAACAAAACAATTTGCTCACTAGCAGAAGTATTTCATTGTGAATGACAAAACAATGACATAATCAGCTGCAGAGCATTCAGCTTTCACATGTTCACCTCTAGATGCCAAATGTGGTGTAATTCCAAAGCTTTTGCCTCCCGTCCACCCACTCGTTCCTTTCAGCTGCACCCCAGGCTCTGTGCCAAATGCAGAGGGGAGGATTGTCAGGACCTCTTTTTCTTCACAATTACTCGCCACTGCTACAATCCCACTTTTCCTCTTTAACCTTTGTGTGGCGTGATCAGATGGAAACTTGAAGCTGGTCTGTATTCAGAGACTGCAGAAATGAAGTAATATAAAAACAAAGAGTTGATTTCAAATGAGGCCATTTGACATCCCAAGAAAAACAATGGCAGCGAGATCACTTGAAATAACGCACAATATGAAATATGTGTTTTTCAAGGCGTTTGGACCCTTGGAGAAGTATAAACTCTTTTCTCTTGTGAAATCGACCTTGTAAAAAAGTTTCTTATGTGGTTTATGTTTCGTAGCCCGACATTATGGTCCCAAAACAATCTCCATTTTGGCTTCCTTTTATTTTATTTATTTTGTATTGATACACTTCTGTGTGCAACACATATTAATATTTACACATGATTATAATGATCTTTCGCATTGGTTCTTAAATGAATATAGACACCCTCTGCATCCTAATGTGCATATTTTTCTAAACAATAGAAGGATTGTTACCAAATTTTATTACTTTGAAAACAGCATGCCAGTGTAAAATGTAAATGTGTATCTTGAATGCAATGTATAAGTCACTTTGGACAAATGCATAAATGTAATGTGTCCAGAAAAAAATACTACAGTATTGATAGTGGGTTTTTGAAGCGTACATCCTAAGTATGGGCCTAGAAAAATAAGGTGGTAAATTTAAAGACATTAAATATGCTAGTGTTAAAACTGAATCGGGGGCGAGTACCAAAACAAACTTGTAGCCAATCAGCAGTAAGGGGCGTGTCTACTAATGATTTGGAGGAGAGCGTCCAGTGAACAGCCGAGCCAAGTGATAGAAAGATAAAAAAACAAAAGAGGAGAATGTCTGGAGAATGAGAAGGTGAAAAGTAAGTGTTCAAAGTTTTTCCTTATTTTGTTGAAATTATTTAATTTTATTTTTCCATATAGTACTGCTCTTCAGAAGCAACAGAAGATACTTGCATGTTTTTGGAAGACAAATTAAGTACAATTTAATTTGCCATTAACTTTCTTCAAAAATATACAGTAACATGCCTTAATACAGTGATAATTAATGCAGTTATAATCAGGGTCACTACGACAATAGATCATTCAATTAAAATAATGAGCTAACCTATAAAGGAACACTTTTTATGAGTGTTGGAAAATGGGACATGGTGCAAGTGCCAAGATTCATTTTGCTTTTTTTGGGTGATTTTGATAATAAAATGTCTTACAGTAGTCAAACCATACAATAAAACTCCTTGACAATTAATACAATGATAGTCAGCATCACTCTTAAGGCAGCTCGATTCACAAAATGAGCTAACCTATAAAGGGACGGCTCTGAATAGCATGTGTAATCAGTCCAATGGATGGGCGAGACGTCATAGGCGGATAACGTAATTGGCCAGGAAGCATAAAAGGACGTGGAGTCCAGCCGTCATTCAGCAAGCGCTCTGTGTGTGTCAGCCTATTTGGTGTTGTTTGTTGTCTACGAGTGAAAGCAAGGGCGAGAGAGGGCAGCATTTCAGGCCGTGTTGTTCTCTTCATTAAAAAAAGAAAATACAGGTGGAGAAAATAGCGACACACATGAGTGTTGTCTGCCCGAGAAGGAAAGCACGCACAGTCAGCTCCCGAGTCAGCGAGTGTCCGTTTTGGCGTATGCTTTCTCGGAGGGCTCTCTTTGAGGAGGGAACCTTCACAGGCGTTCCTTATCTAGCCCAGCTCTCACCGAGGCGGATACGGCAGCTTTACTCAGGGAATCGCGGTCCCTATCCTCTTCCTTTCTCACCGGATCTGCTTAAAAAAAGTATGCACAAGCAAGTTTTCTATCATTATTATAAATGGATGAATGATGAGCAGCATTGTGAGGAGCGGAGCTAAATAAATAAAAAACATTAATATTTAATTAATGCACAATACAAATATGTATGTACAAATGTAATCTATTTACAAACATTAAAATAAAAAGAATAAAAGAATAACCAAAAGTATAAAGGAAATACCGGTATAACAGCTTCTTATTTTGACCGCTCGCAGCATCTGTACCATATACAGTAAGTGCACGAGACCAGTGCACGCACAATACAAAAAAGTGCTGCAGTGGATTAAAGGATTTGTTTTTAAATAAATAAATGTCTGAGAAGTTCAATATTTAAGCCATCAAAATGAATGACACGTGGGCTATTGTTTGGTAAATATTATTTCATATTACAGAAGTTTTTTATTTTGTTTTATTGTTATTTTTATCAGCATCTGGTCTACATGTATGTCACATTCACTGCTGTTAGGATGGTGAAGTAGGCAGACAAAGATGGTACAAGGTAATTCTAATAATATA
Organism: Enteromius viviparus; assembly: GCA_032353835.1. Classification (NCBI taxonomy): domain Eukaryota; kingdom Metazoa; phylum Chordata; class Actinopteri; order Cypriniformes; family Cyprinidae; genus Enteromius; species Enteromius viviparus. The sequence continues at coordinate 3,595 of JAUCNO010002606.1, forward strand.
AAGTATCCAACAACAGCAAAGGACAGTTATCAATAAGGGAAACATCTACATTAACTAACAAACACAAAAACCCAAAGTAAAAGACTAAATTAGACAACTAAAGCAGGTGTGTACTGATAATGAACTTAACAAGGTAATGAGCAGAACCAAAAAAGGAACATGAAGGAAAACAGAAAAGAACCAAACTACATGATCTGTGACATATCACCTGGAACACACAGGGAGGATCAGATGAAAGGAGGAGACAGGGAGGACCAGGATAAGCAGAACCAAAATGGACAAATAGGAAGGGAGAACAGAAAAAAAAAGCAAACTAAAGTACACTATCTGTGACAATATAACGCTAACCAAACAGTATAGCTGTCACTGGGGCGGTAGTTTGTTCCTGGAGGGTCCATTTTGGTACCTTAAATGTATATATAAGTACTCAGAGTGTACCTAATAAAAAGTGTTAATATGTACTCAGTACTTAAATGCATAAATGCACTGTAACAAGGACCTTAAGTGAAACTATTATTACAACCTTAATGAATCTATAGTGAACTATTGTATTAAATAAATACAAGGAAAACATCATAAAACATCTTGCTGTGCAGCCTGTGATGGGGCTTTAATATTCATATTTTTGATTACCAAAAACAGTAACACGGTAAAAAAAAACAAATGAATTAATAAATGAATCCATTTATTCATTCCAAAGTTGAAAATAAAACAAAGATTATTGGAGTATGTTTTACAAAGAAAATACAATTATAGGCTTTCTGCTTCAATTATAGTATTAGTATTAAATTCACATTTTAGTGTGTTACTGTTTGTAATTATTTGTACATTTCTGAGCTGAGTTTTGTAAGCGTAATTATAGTTCTAGCTATACTGCAAGACAGTGTATCTTAATATTGACCTCGTACAAATTCAGAAGTGTGCCTCACCAGTGATTTGCATGTTTTTAGTATGTAGTCGACTTCACATATTGGGATCCAGTGACTCACCCTTCAAATTTAAGGTCCATTGACTGCACAAAGACTGGGCTTACAACCTAATTATTTCTCAAAGCATGCCTAACTTATTATTATTCTGTTAAATCAGTGTCTCGGACCCAGATCAAAATCTCAATTACAGTGTTCAAAAAAGACATCTCGGAGCTTATTCGCTAATTTAACACTAGAATTGGCTTGCCAGATATGGTGTGAAACCTCTTTTTTTCACCCGTTTATTTTAATGGTGCACTTTGAAGCCGCAGCATATTGTTTTCTGAAAATTCGTGTGTGATGACCGTCATGTGACATGCAGATGAGCGACCCCGCTGTTTGATGTTTGAATCAAATGTTGTGTGATATTTAAATGCTCAGCTCTCCATGGACCAGCCTCAGCAGAGCAGACTGATTTCTCAGAGAAATGAGCGAGCGCTGGGCTGGACGTGGGTGGCACAATCACACTAAGGAGAATGCGTGGGTCCAGGGCTTATTCCAGGATCTGATCAGTGCGGCAGAGGAGCACGATTTTTAATGAGCGATACTTTACTAACTGCCATTACAGAGGGACACATTATCGCACAGGCTATCAAAGTCATGTTGAACACAGTCATACATCATTATTATGGGGCTGAGGCCTACAGCAAACATCCATCAGGCAGTTTGAGAGGTCAACGGGAAGAGGAAACATGCTAATGATGGTGACTAAACATGTGCAGTGCTTCCATTGCAGTCTGTTTGCTACCAGCTTTTCCTTTTGAACCTTTACATTTCAAAAGGTACAATTTAGGTATTTACATGATACCAATATGCATATTTTGCATGAGATACAAAGATTGAAGCGTTCTCACAATGTTCTCGCTAAGTTATAAAACAAGCATTTCTTTAATGTTTTTTGAAACACAAAGTGAACACAGATTATTGGTCCCTATTGACTTCCACAGAGAAAGAAATACTATAGAAGTCAATGGGGAACATTAAGTGTTTGATTACAAGCATTCTTTAAAATATATTTTATGTTCAACATAAGAAAGAAACTCATACAGGTTTGGAACAACCATGAGGATGAGCAAATAAGGGCAATTTTTCATTTTTAAGTGAACTATCCCTTTAAATTGACTGCTGAAATCTTTTATGCCTCATTTCATTAACTTGACAAGACAATATATCTAAAACAAGCAGTGTTTTTATAGTACATTAATAGTAGATTAATTTGTCTCTCAAACATGCAACATGCTTAATGCATACTTCTAAATTCATATATATATATATATATATATATATATATATATATATATATATATACACACACGAAACACTCCATGATTCATTCACACATGCATATAAACACTCCAAAGTGCAATTTCTCAAAACTATGCTCACAGCTGCAAACACTTTTCAAAGCTAACATGAGGGGTGTTCTATAAATATCCTTCATAACGGCTGATCATCTGATTATTAAATAAAATAGAGTTTGGTGCTCAGCATTGATCCTGAGAAACTGACAGGTGCAAACACAAAGCCGCAGAAAGCCCTGACAATGATAAATATCAACCAGCGGCCGTCAGCCATCAGAACCAGGAAAGCATCTCTCATTTGATTTCTTACTGAAGCAATATTCCGAGGGACCTACTCACTATGAGTGGGCTGTTATGTTGCCATGGTAATGATTTTCTTCCCACTTATTCCACCTGCATAATACATTGTGTTTAGGGTGACACCTTGTGGGAAATATGAGCAAATACACTCAATCAACAGCAGTAAAAAAAAATATTGAAAGTTTTGTATCTAATCACGTTTGTCTATTACTTGGGTCTATTCTATTCTATTCAAGCAGAAAATTGTAAATTCTCGTTTGAGCTTTTGAAAATGAATCATTTGCATTTACCACAAATGAAATAAAGCTTTTTTTTGTTCATGAAGTAGTAATTTTCTTTTATTATTATTATAATTATTATTACTATTATATTCACACACACACACACACACACACACACACACATATATACATATAGGCCTAAAGTGTGTAAAAATGTGATGTACATCACATGTTAGGACAAAACATTTTTTAAAGTAAATTAAAGTCATTTTATTGGAATGTTATTATAAATAGTATATTATAATTAAAAATGTAAAAATAGTCAAATAATATTTTGGGTGAAAACAAAAATAGGGCCTAGTAGCCTGTAATGTTGTAAGAAATGCTTTAGTCACCTTTCAATATTGAAATAATAAAAATAAACAATGAATTAACCTTTTATTTTGGGCTTTAAAAAGTTGATAAAACACTCTATGAAACATTTAGGAACTAAGTGATGTTTATAAAATGTTATTATTACTATGAGAAAACTAGACTTTTTAAAATATGTTAGACGCAAACATGATGTGCAGTATAAAAAGTAATAAACTACATTACCCATAATTCCAAGTTCTTGCTCCGAAAACGACACTTGATGACGTTTTTACCAACATGGCTGCTTACAGTAGCTGTCACACTGGAGTACACAGCCTAGTGGAGACCTGACTGTTTCTAAACACTAAATATATGCTTTCGTAGGATTTTATTCCTTAGATCTTTTTTCGATGGGAAGATATGTTCGATACGCAGTTTGAAGCCACAATATTGTTTCTCTATTATTCTCTAGAATAACATGTCAGTGAGCTGATAGAGACGATGATGTCTCTTTTTAGATCCCACGGGCTCATTATGCCCTTTATCAAACGCTTTCCTGATATCAAAATATGCCGCGTTAAACGCAGATCTCAGGGCTGCATGACCACATGTACAGTGATCAGACACAGATGGATGAAAAGCTCCTGCTGGAGCATCAGTCCTGTCAGAGAATTCAGCTCCAGTGCATCCGAGAAGGTCAATTCTGTTGCTTTCACTTGTTTTTCGATGTAAGCTAAATCGTATATGACCTATATATTAACCTAATACGATTTTACAATAGTAACATAACTATGGCATTTTGCTGGAAACTTCTTGAATAATTACTCCTTTATATATAATAATTGTTGTAGGTGCAGCTGGATACTGAATCTGAGTTGCTTTGCTTTTTCAGGAGAGTCTCGACATGTCAAAGTTTCCAGTGGAGAGAATTCGAAACTTCAGCATTATTGCTCATATTGATCATGGCAAGAGCACTTTAGCTGACAGGCTTCTGGAGATCACAGGTGGTTCTCTATTTTTCTTTTCCTGTGAATTATGCGAGTTTCCAAAAATTCTTGTTCACCATATTTTAATTTTTGTATGAGCAGGTGCCATTCCAAAGACGGCGAGTAACAAGCAGGTGCTGGATAAACTGCAGGTGGAGAGAGAAAGAGGAATCACAGTTAAAGCTCAGACTGCATCTCTCTTTTACCAGTACCATGGACAGACATATCTGCTCAATCTCATCGACACACCTGTGAGGACTGGGATTTGAACATTACTGTTAGTGAACTAATCTGTATTATTTGCTATAGTTTGAGTGATTGTAATATTTAATTTTTAGGGGCATGTTGACTTCAGCTATGAAGTTTCACGGTCCATATCCGCTTGCCAAGGAGTTGTGCTCATTGTAGATGCAAATCAGGTAAACCACTTTATAAATGACACTTTCTTCTTATTAAACGAGGAACGGACGATTAACAAAGTTAAACACAGTAGTTTAGGTTTTTTCTTTACAGTTTGTTTTTATTCAAATGTTATTTATTTATATACTATAGTATTTATTAATATTTTTGAATATTTTTTTAATATATGTTAGGGCAGCACAATTAATCAATTTTCTAGTCACAAGTACAATTACTGATGCCACAATTATATAATAGTTCAAAATCCACTCAAGTACTTCTGTGTGCTTCAGATGTGGGGTTTTTTTATCTTAAGGGTTTTTTCCATTGTTTTACTATTCATTGTTTTTTATTTAAAGAATAAACCAATCCTATTGATATCTGAGGCTGCTATAATACTATAAAAAAGCAATTCATTTTTTTCAGCTTGATTATGTTCATGTAAAAATACGGCGTGCAGTTGTTTCAAACAATCATTCACAGTAAATTGTGATAATCATGATTAATAATGGCTATTACAATTTCAAGGGAATAATCAACAATTATGGTTTTTGTCATAATCGTGCAGCTGTTTCTATCAGTTTCAGTCATGCTCGTGCTCTCTCTCAGCTTAAACTTTTTTTCCCAGTTGCTGTCACCATTGTAAAATAATTATTGTATAACAGTTGTACTTCAAAACAGCCCATATTTAACAGCATAAATCTTCTATCATTACTAAAAATGTTATAATGTTTTATAATTGTATTAGAAGAGAAATAACCTTGTACTTGTTTCTTTCTATACTTCAAAGGGAATTCAAGCGCAAACGGTTGCCAATTTCTACCTAGCATTTGAGGCTCAACTGACAATCATCCCTGTGATAAACAAGGTAGATATTACAGAGAGAATTTCCTTTAAAAAAACTCAACATTTTATATGCTAGTTAAAAACACAATGTTTCATCCCAGTGTTTTGGATAAAAAAATGTATATCCAACTCAAGTTGAGATCAGAAGCAGGATGATTTGGGATATATTTAGGATATAAAGCTACATTTTTTTAAATTCAAATAACTTAATTATTTTGACCGTGTGATAGCTCCAGATACAGCTGATGGACCTTTATTCATTTTATTTTTTATCCAAAAGCTTTGTTGCCGTCTCTAGTATGTTGCATAACTTATGATATATTACTACATTTATTGTGATGATATATCATTATATTTGATCTAGTAATTGTTTTTATATTTTCCCATTTTAATGTGTGTGTGTTTATTTGTCAGATTGATTTGAAAAATGCTGATCCAGAGCGAGTTGAAAAACAGATTGAAAAAGTTTTTGATATTCCAAAGGAAGAGTGTATCAGGGTGAGCTCTTTTTTTATTTTTTTCATGTACATGTTATGCCATTTCTATTTTTATTCTTTGGCTTGTGATTGTTTTCTGTAGATCTCTGCGAAACTGGGCACAAACGTGGACCAAGTTCTCCAAGAGGTGGTGAAAAGGATTCCTCCGTGAGTTATTATACGCTGATTCACTTTTCTCCACAAGAGGTCACTGTGAGATTGTGAGAGCGGCACATACTACTTGGGTGTGATTGATCGATCGATTGATTGATTGTATTAGACTATCTTTGTATTCATAAGACAAAAAGAAATTGTATCAGACAAAAGAAACACAATGATCCCCGAAAGCCCAGATTACATCTTTCGAAACAGGGTTATGAACAGGGAGAGGCCGTTGACTATGAATCATACGTTACAGTTCACATAATAGAGAGACATGTAGAGTCAATTGATGTAATGTCAGGAAGAACAGAAGGTTCTGATGTTATCAGAGCAAGAATAGTATTAGATACAGACACCAGGCTTCTGCGTTTCACAAAACACCTCAAGAATTAACTACAAACTACAAAATCTTGAATATTATATGTATGTATATGTATATATTTTAAGAAATGGAGCCAGTTTGTTGTATAACAGAGAGATTATAAATTTGTAAAATATAGAAGTGTATTGCGAAGTTATTTGCAAAAAAGTTATTTCCTCCTGAACGCCATTGCATAAAATATATTTTAATATATTTATAAGGTTTTGGGGTTATTAATTTGATTAGGTCTAATGCTCTGTAATGTGAAATATTATTATGTTAACATATAGTAAAAATGTAATTTATTCTTGTGATGCAAAACATCAGCATCATTACTCCAGTCTTTAGTCACATGATCACGATTGATGATTTTCTTCATTGACATATGTATTTGTTTCATGTAAAAAAATTAGATCATGAATATGGAAAGGAATCAGGAAGTTTTATTTTAGTAAATCCACATCATCATGTGCTTTCCCAAAAACCTGCTCATCTACATTCTTCATCATCTCACATTTCCTCCGTAATGTGTTTTATATACAGTAGCTTCTTTCATAGCTTCTTCCTTTTAAGTACATATATATATATATTCAAATATATAAATAACGCAAAAAATTCCCAAAAGAAATGAGTTTATGTACATTTCTGTACGTGTGATTGATCAGTTTTTCCTCTGTTTCAGTCCGACAGCGAGAGTGGAAGAGCCATTTAAAGCTCTTGTCTTTGACTCCACCTTCGACCATTACAGAGGAGTAGTGGCCAACATCGCTCTGTTTGGTGGACGTGTGTCCAGAGGAGACAAGATCGTCTCTGCCCACCTCGGAAAGTCATATGAGGTCAACGAGCTGGGTCTTCTCAGACCCAACGAACACCCAACAGAAACACTGTGAGAATCTCACTGACAGCACAAACAGATACTGTAAATAAATCAGTTCTCGTATGAAGACTCCAATTTTAAAGGCACCATTAATGACCTCATCTAACGATATAGAACACAATCCAGTAAACTTTTACAACCCAGAGATCATATAGAATTGTTTACATTTTAATGAAATACTAATTTATAAATATTTAATGGTTATTTTGGTAGAATTGATGTAAGAAAATTGTTCCAATTCCAAAATTCTGAAATTGCACTGGAATTTAACTTAAAAAGTTTAAGATTCGTAGACCACTGGTTAATTCTGGTTTTTAAATGAAAGATAATTGCTTTGAGGGGTCCAAAACTCTGATTTTGCACTTAAGTCTGAAGATCATGGTTCAGATGTTAGAGAAAATTAACTGGAAATAAAAATAATAAAGATTCACAGATAGGGCTGTAACGATACACCAAACCCACGATTCGGTTCGTTTCACGATTTTTGACCCACGATTCGGTTCGTATCGC
>JAUCNO010002607.1:0-11347 GCA_032353835.1 Enteromius viviparus
TCAGTGTGTATACACTGTAGTGCTGGTAAGGATTGCATACAACTTCATGTCTTAAATGGGCGAACTAACCCTTTAACCTCTGCATCATCAAATTAGGCCTTTTTTCGAATCCCTCTGTGTGTTAGTCAGAGGGGTGTGTTGTTGACCTCCCAGTGAGCTGCTCCGGTGGCCACAGTGAAGGCTGATGGGTAAGTGAGGATCTCTGCCCCGTGTCTCTGCAGCGCTGAGGACATCTCAGGGAAACGCAGATCATAGCAGATGCCAAGACCAACCTGCCGTCAACACAACAGCATTACAGCATCACCATACACCTGGACATCGTGTCTGATGATTCGGCCTGAAGTACCTTTCCCACGGGCGTCTGGACGGGGCGCTCCAAACGAGGTCCGGGGACGGTAAAAGCGCTTTCCTTCAGAGACACTCCTTTACTCGTCAGCTCCACATCAAACAAATGAGCTTTCCTGTACACAGACACCAGCTCGCCTGAACACACACACACAACACATCACACACACTTCTGCTGACTGTGACACACATTTAGCATTAGTGTAATATATATATATATTTTTGGAGTGTATTTTGGTGTAAAATTTGTTCAAGCTATTGGCAACAGCTACTGACTTAAACATAAAATCTGATGAAACATTTGAAGTATCATTAAAGACTCATAGCTAAAATACATATCATATATATATATATAAAATATGAATAAATTCTGTATTTAGACCGGACTGTAAATTCTGCATTTTTAAAAAAACAGACGTAAGAACGGTACCTTGTCCATTAATGATGACATGGCTGTTATAAATGCGGCGATCTGTTTCCCAGTCGTGTCCTCTCTCGTGAAATCCTCCCAGAGACAGCCACACGTCCAGCTTCCTTCAATGAACACACACAGAGAGCTCAGTCGTGTGCATCAGTGCTGCGTGTGTATGTGTGTGTGTCATACCTGGCCAGGTGTGCGTAGCGGCTGATGATGTCACCGTCCAGACCCTCGGAGAGCTGCAGCGTCTCGTCTCGGCTCGAGCCAATGTAATCCAGGCCCTCCGGCAGGAACACCATGCAGGCCCCGCCCTCTTTGGCCTGCTCCACCAATCGCGAGCCTGCAATGAAGTTGGCCTCTTTGTCAGGGGTGGAGGTCATCTGACAAACGCCTACCACAGGAAGTGATGACGACGAGGACATCCTGACAAAATAAAATGAAGAATGGACCTGTGTTTGTATTTCCATCTCCAGAGCCCAAAAACATCCTCAGATTCAACCCGCCAAAATACAAGCTCTCTTTAACCGTTTAAATACAGAAATATCACACAATACCGTACATCTCAAAATATGTAATACAATATAACATAATATAATACAATTTATACATTATGCATAATATTTACAATCTTTTTCAAAACATTTTGAGACGTGTACATGCACAGCAATAATATAAAAATAATAATATATATAATATATAAACTATTAAATGTGATTTATTGTTTATTAAAACTCCTTAATAATCTAAAACTTTGATAATGGGTGAAAAGTTTAGAAATTGAATGAAATTCTTTTTTAAATATATTTTTTTAATGTTAAAGCTCTATTTTGCAGCACTCTGTTTGCTAAAAATTAAAAACTTAATAAAATTGTCCTTTAAAATATTAATTCAGTGGTTCAACGCATTTTTGTACCAATATTTTTCTTACAATTATTTTTTCACAAAACAAAAATATAAATAGTAACCGATATTGTAAATATTAATGAAAGCTCCTACTACATTAATTAAAATACAAAAAGGTAAAAATGTATTGTATATCATTAACGAAAATAAGAGCTCACACGTATATAAATGAGTAATACATGCATTAGTATTAAATGTATTATTTCCATTTCTACAGTGGTGAGACTCGATGTCTCTGTTGCGCCTCCCTGAGGACATTAATGAGAACTTCAGGCTAGTCATAGCTGATTTATATTGCAATTAGAACAAATACAGTAAAACCATATTGATTAACACCTCTCTCACTAGAACCTCGTGCACAAATCATTACAGAGGATCTAATATTAAAACGCAAGGACATGAGTAGCGTTACGCTGCGCAAGGTAAACAAAACAAATCAGAAACATTCACCTGGTCTGAGCCCTCAGAGCCGCTGCGAGTGAATGCCTTCGGGCTCTCAGGACGGAGAACAGAAACATCGACTAAAACTGAGGGACTCTGTTTAACGTTAATCACAGGCTGCACTTTGAGCTCATTTCATCCTCTGCTAAGGCAATAACTAACCCTGCAGCTGACATACTAAACACGGAAGACAGAACCGGATTTAATCACAGAATACGAATGTGAGTTAAAGTACAACCCTGTCATCTTGTCATAAACTACAGTTTATGTTTGACGCGTGCGATACAAATTAAAAGATCGATTAGCACTAACGCAAGACTGGAGTGGGCGTGGTTTAGACGTAAGGTTGTCGCCTCTGATTGGACCGTCTTTTGGAGCTAATAATTCTTACATTTACGTACATTGCATTTTTATTAAATTGTTTATCACCAATACCATTATATATTTACCAGCATTATTAATCAGATATAATCATTATAATTTTAGAAACTGCGCAGAAACACGTGTCACGTGGCACATGTTATTTTTCTCATCGCAAGGCGGGATGGACCAATCCCAGAAGAGTCGTTGTCATCACTATGAAAAAATATTCAGTTATATTTTTATTTACATATATAAATATACATTTATTCATTATATAGTCGAATAATTTAAAAGATTTTGATTGTTATCACATAAACGTCTTCGGTAAGATTGAAACGCCTTGAATGCGGGATTAAAGACGCCAGGCGTCTCTTCTGAAAGAACAACTACTCTTCGTAAGATACCATTATCCGAAACGTTTAAAATATCTCGCTAGTGAATATGGGTATTTTTTGTGTGTTTTACAAAATTCGTAAAGCGCTTTCTATTCCACGAGAGCGGTAATTTCAGTCAGGAGTGTTCGCGGTCAGCCCCACATGTGACCGTTGGGGGTCCTGACTGCGGTGCTGTGTGCAGTTCATCATGGCGGCGAACAGTAGCATCAGCACGAGCGGCAAAAGCGGCGGAAAACAGTCCGCTCCGTCTGCCGAGCAGGTAACGCACGAACGTTTCTTCTGCGCCACGAGCGAGTAACGCGTCTGCTGTAAACAACAAAGCCGCGAGAGCCCGACGCCCCTCAATGCTTTCTAATGGATGTGCTCAGGTTTTGTCGCGTCTCTCGCGTTGTAGATGGGCTGTAAAGCTTATAGATCGGCTGTGCATTGTTGTCGGGCGCGAGCTTTTTTGGTAGTAGCCAACGCAAACTTCAGATCAGCTGCATGAGAGATAAAACATACTGTATTTTTATGGATCTGTATCTTCTGGGTATTTGACGTTCTGCTGGATGTCTCCACCCATTAAACTAGCACATGCCCTCCTGACTCTATAAGGATAGCGCATCATCTGACCCTATTCCTGTCATACAGCTGTTACAGGACATTTAGAGGCATTCCTGATCACTCTACATTGAAAAAACAAACAGTTTACATGTTTAACATGTATCCTGTCAATTTGCTGCATTGTGGGTTGGCGTTAGTTTTGATAATATGCATTGTATTTTTTGTATTTGGTAATAAAGCTACATTTAAAATACAGGGATATATATATTTACATTACCACAGACACAATATTTAAATATAATATAAACTATTATAAAATATTAATGTTAAGTTGTATCACATGATTATATATATAATTTATTTACACTGTAATTTTAATAATTAAATATAAAAATATGTATTACATTGAAGTCATCAATTAATGAGGAATATGTATATTTCAGTCCTCTTAACATTTAAGAAACTAAATAACCATAAACATATTTACAATTACAACATAATTTCCCCATGAAATAATATTAGCTATCTTTTTTCCCCCCGAAGGAGACCGAAAACTTATTTTCTAAATGCACCTGTATATTTGATCCCAATTATCTGTTTATTTCTACAGTTTATTAATATGCGTGTTTGCTTGTGCTTGTTGTAATCAGGTGGTGGCTACCTTCCAGAGGATGCGTCAGGAGCAGCGCAGTATGGCCTCCAAGGCTGCAGAGTTTGAGATGGAGATCAATGAACACAGGTGTGTTTCATAAAAGTGACTTCCCTTACCCTCTCGTATCGATGCTCTGCAGTGCCGATAGTCCAAAGAGCTGATAAATACATCACAATAATCCAGTCCATCAATTAAAGATCTTGTTCTTCACAGCCTCGTCATAGACACGCTAAAGGAAGTCGACCCGTCGCGGAAGTGCTTTCGTTTAGTCGGCGGCGTCCTCGTGGAGAGGACGGTCAAAGAAGTCCTGCCTGCGTTAGAAAACAATAAAGAACAGGTACGACTCTGCACCTGGACTCACACCTCGTCATGAATGATGTGTTATTAACACCTCCCTTCTTCCCATCAGATTACGAAGATCGTGGACACGCTGAACACACAGATGCAGTCGAAAGGGCGGGAGCTGACGGAGTACCGCGAGCGCTACAACATCCGATTAGTCGGAGAAGACGACAAACAGGGCAAAGCGGACGCCAGTCAAGCCAAAGAGAGCGAAGGAGGAGGCTCTAAAGGAGGCGCCGGGGTGCTCGTCTCTTAGTGGAGTTATCTGTTAAACGCTGGTTAGAAATCGTTGGCGCTTTAATATTTGCGGAGAGACTGAGTTGGCATGTTTCTATTTAGTCTTACAGATGCCGGTCATTAAACACGAAAGAGAGTGAAAGTCTGGGTTTTCATGCACATTTTTCTACATCCATGATATTGAAACACAACCCACAACAATACCGGTCCTATCCCAACATTCACAGTGAGGATGCATCAGCTAAACTTTCCATTATTTGCCTTTAAATACTGTTTATTACACATAAAACATGCTTCAATACACTGTATTCAAAAAAGCTTGACTTTCACTTTCTTTGGGAGATGTGGTATGTAGTAAGATCTGGTGCAGAGCGCGACTGTCTCGTACCCTGGACCTCTGACTGTTGACCGCAGCTCGACTCGTTCGTCGTTTATCACGTCACGACTGTACGCCTGTGGATGAAGCCTTTTTATGTTTGTTTTCTTTTTGTGGTTGTTTTGGTTATTGAATTATAAATACAAAATTCAGCAAGATCTGTTCACTGTGTGGCGTGTTTTGTTCGTCAATAAATGCACACACTTGTTGGAGCATGTGTTGCTAATTTAGTTGATCAGTGGAAAAATTTAAAAGTGCAGTCATTTTATTGCAATAATAATAATACATTTGTCTTTGTTTTATAGATTTTCAAAATAATATTGCTGCTGTTATTCAATCTAACGGGGGTTTCTAAAAATGTAATGTGGACTAAAAGAGGTTTGAGTCTAATTTAAAGTTTGTAATAAGTTTAAATGTTTATATTGCAGTCCGAACTCTGATTGAGCAGTATGTGAGAAAGTAATTTTACAGCTCTGTACTGTAAATGATGTCCCTGTTTTGAAAGCGACTTGTATGTGACCACAATTGTACAACTATTGATGTTTTTATGGAATATTTTGCAATATATACCATGATAGCAAACAATTAACATATGCATATAGTATGGTATGTGGGTGACACTACTTCAAAGTAGCTGTTTGTACGTGTTTTTTGCTAGTAATTTCAGTCATTCTAACGCTACACTGACAAATAAGTCAACACAGCTTCAGTTTCTTTCTTTAACTCCCCCAATTCTCTATTCTAAAGGTTTACTACGCAAGTTTGGGTTGACTAATATATGTAAATATCAGATTCATATGCAATGATCCTAAAACAGAACAATTTTTTAATAGCTTGAGATCTATCATTACTGATAGCATTGAAGGCATTAAGAACGTTTATCTTTTCATTTATCGAATTATTATTCAGAATTAGTGTTGGAAATTTGATTTTAACACCTATAGGTATATAGTTTTTGTTTTGTGTCATTTGTTTTAATTACTCTTATCTATTACGTGTATTAAAATGCAAGTCTGGCGAGCGGGTACGACAACTCGCGAAAACACAGATTGCTTTACGGCAGCAACAAACGCACGTGTAGAGCTATGTAATTACGTCAAATTTTACGACAGGAAATTCCACTCACTTAACTGTAGAGGTCTCCAGCGTCTCAAAAAAAAACGTATCGCGATAAACGTTCTATATTACATTATTAAAAATATTTTTATAATTGTATATTTATTATTTAAATCCAATCATTACTAAGGCACCATGTGCGAAAACATCATTCTACTTTATAATTTGCGCTTGCTGTGCACATTCAGCACGTAATACACCAAAAGATGCAGGACTTCCGGTCTGTCATTTTAAATAACGTGAAACAAAAATGAAAAGTTGTTTACGACGAGGATGGGATTCGAACCCACGCGTGCAGAGCACAATGGATTAGCAGTCCATCGCCTTAACCACTCGGCCACCTCGTCAGATACACACATCCACATGAGCGATCTTTTTGATCCAACACAAATGTCTTTTCAGCTCATGGATTGTGTATTTTTTATGTCTAATATGTGCTTAATGGTATTTTTCTCTGGCTGTTACTAACAGGAAGCGTTTTTGGCGTCGAAACAGTCACAAACAGGCACGCCAGAGCGCATGTAGTGAGCCGAGCCCGTTTTACGGTGTTTACGGTAACGTTAACCGGAACAGTAAACAAACATGCGCCGCCATGCGCAGTGTGTGCGCTCCCCACGAACGCGTCTCTCTTCTGCTATTCACAGGCGTCTTTTCAATACATGCATCCAAACATGCAAGTCAATTTCCGTTTAATCTGACCGGCACTACATCTGGCTGCAATGCAAATCACTGAAAAGTCATGAGGGCTGCATAGCTGGCTAACCCTTGCTGATCTGTGTGAGCACTCTTCATTTCATTAGCATTACCCTAAAGGTGCTAGTAATTGTAATGCATTTCTCTAAAAAATGCTCCGTGTTTAAGGTGGTGCTCAGTGCTCTTCTCATCGTTGCACTGTTGCAGCTTTTATATCTGTCTTTCCTCTCAAAGTTGCACGGCAAGCAGCAGCGCTACAAGTATTCAGAGCTCTTCGGTTCCAAAAAGAGCGCAAACCAAGTAGAGAAGAACCCCAGACGGGAACATCTCAGGTACTCTTTATCCACAGGTGGGATCTTTGATGGGAGCGGACAGTACCGTGTCTATAAGAACCTAATCAAAAGCGACTTCTCAACCAATCAGAAGCCAGGCGCGGATCCCAGATCGCATCACCTGGCTTTGGCTACGCATACGACCATCAACAACCTTCACCATTTGAGCTCTTTGCTGGAGCGCTGGCAGAATCCGCTGTCCATCGCGATATTCGCCAGTGGGCAAGATGTTAAGTTCGCGACAGCGTTCACTTATGCCCTCAGCCTGTTCTGCCCGCAGGTTCAAGCGCTGGTGGATTTCCATCTGGTTTGCCACTCGGGTGAAATGGCGAGTTTCCCAGACCAGGATCGAGAGCATTTCGCCGGTCTGGAGGAGATGGGCTGCTCCGGCGTCTTCTCCAAGCTCGAATCGCACAGAGACAAGTATAAAAACTACGCGATTGGGAACAATGTCTCGTACCCCAATAACCTTCTTCGCAATGTGGCCCGCAGTGGCTCAGACGCTGCCTACATCCTGGTCATCGATATCGACATGATACCCAGCGCCAATCTGCACCACCAGTTCGTGACCATGCTCATGAGGCGGGAACCGGCGGCGGACGAAGTCCTCGTGCTTCCTGCGTTCGAGATCAGACACACTCGTAAGATGCCTGCGACGAAGGCGGAGCTGGTGCAGCTGTATCAGGTGGGCGAGGTGCGGCCGTTCTATGAAGAGCTTTGCCCTCGCTGTCAGGCTCCTACCAATTACTCGCGGTGGGTCAATATGGCCAGCAGGAGCTCCGGGCCCCTGGAGGTGGCATACACCATAAACTGGGCCGATCCGTGGGAGCCTTTCTACATCGGCGCTCGAACGGTTCCTCTCTACGACGAGAACTTCAGGCAGTACGGCTTCAACCGCATCAGTCAGGTGAAGCATGCAGAGCTGGACTCCTGCAGGAAGCGTATACACCCCCACTCCATTCACCAAATGCAAAACACACACACTAAAGAAAGTAGCTCAAATCCACGGGAAAACTGTGGACTTGGCAGCACTGTGTCTGGTTAGCTACCTTCTTGCTTATTAACACTCACACACATATACATGTTAATCTGCAGTCCGTAAATTTACGGTTAATAAATATAACGTTTTAGCCGGATCTACTTCACTCAGGTACTGGGCTCCTCCGCAGCGGTGCGTACCTGAACCAGTCTAAATAGTCCGAATATAAACACTTATTATGTTCAATATGTTGAACATGTTTATATTATTTATATATTAGTGTTACATTTAGTCATCTGGCAGATCCATACAATACGAACAATAGAAGTGCAATTGATATATAATCATATATATTAGATTGCATAATAAAATAATATAGAAATTATGTAAACATGAATTTACCCTGTAAAAAACAACAACAAAAGCGCAATTGAGCAAAAAAAAAAAATATATATATATATATGTGTGTAAATAGAGTATATTTTTGTTATTCATTCATTTACTGGGTTACCTACTGATTGATTTCTCTCTTCAGGCCTGTGAGCTTCACACCGCCGGGTACCGCTTCTCTGTGGTGAGCAATGCGTTTGTGGTGCACAAAGGCTTCAAGGTCCAGGGAGAGTTTCACAGCAGAAAGGACGAGGAGAACCGCAAGAACCGCATCCTCTTCCGCAGCTTCAAGGAGAGCCTGAAGGCCAAGTATCCCAGCTCGCCTCACCGCTGCTGAACAACAGACGTCTAATCCTGGCCAACCTCTTCCAGACTTCATCATCACAGACGCACAAAACTCACACCAAGAACCTCTTTGTATCTCCACTCATTTCAAACATCAAAAACTGTCAACGGAGATCAGCGGAAGACATCATCCTTCACACTTTTAAAGAAAGACACTAATAAAAGCTGCTCCTTTTTTAATTTATATAGTGCATTTGTGACTACTTGTGATTTTAAACACAAGAAACAAATGTCTTCAAAGTTAACTTATTTATTTGTTTTGTATGCTGTTCTTCATCGTACACTTTCAATGTTTTTCCACATTCTTCCCTGAATTTAAGGCAAAAAACCCCAGGTGAATACAAAACATTAATATATATATCACCATCGTTTTATATCTGATTGATTGCATTAAGAATTCAAACATTTTTTTGCACTGCAAGTTATCAACATGGCGTTATCTATTTCAATAGACACTCTATTTCCAGAACGTGCAACATTGGATAAAGCCAAAAATGGGTAACATGGGTTTCTTTTTTTAATATGAATAAGAAAAATTTGACTAGAAATAAAATGTAGGCAAGTGAAATATAAACAAATATAAACTGCATTAAAAATATAGAAGAGACTAACACTAAGATTTGGTGCAAGTGCTGCTGAGGTTAAGGGGAAAAAAACCACTAGAAAATAAGTATTTTAAATGAACTCTACAGACACTAAGAGATTAACATAATAGATTTGAATCAGTTAACAACAAACAGCACACAACAGTTCTTGCCTTCCCGCAGTAAACATGCAGTAGCTATGATGAGTACATATCTCATGTTGTGACGCGTGTTTGAGTTACTGACGAGACGAGGTCTAGTAAAGACCCAGAGATTAGTAGTAAAGCTATTAACATATTAAGGTCGATAGGCCACCTTTATGCTAATAACAACTCTAAGGACGCTCCCAGATCCTGATGATATTACACACTGGAAGCGGCGTCTGAAAATCATATTAGTGTTTTAATTATACTGTGGATTAGGGCTAGATGACAATTAAGCAACCCTAGATTAATGCAGCAGTGTACAGTATAGTGACTGCAGATGATAAGACTGAGCAGGCAATACTGTATATGTCAGATATTTACATCAACTGTAGATGATGCATATATCGTAAATGGAGATTGTCTATATTGTCCTTTGTTTTGGGAATATATAATGCATTTTCTTTTCTTTTATAATATTTTTCCTTTTTTTTTTGTCTGGTGTGAAAATCTTGAAAGAGTTTATTTTTTGCATTATTTGCATTTGGAATATTATTTTGCCAATAATTTTTTGTTATAAAAGCAAGGTTTGAGTTCTTTAACTCAGTTTACCCTGTGTTGTGTGGTAATGGAAGCATGAATGTTGTGACACTGGAAGAACACTGTTGTGAAAAAGATTGTAAAGTGTTTTATAAAATTGTAAAGTGGACACTTAATTATTTGATTACACGTGAAACTGACGCTGTTTTACTACTTGTTGAATGAAGTTCTTTTGTTTTTATCATTGTTGACGTTTGTTTTGTATCTAGTTACAATAAATCTACAACATTTGTGTTGGTCTCTTTCAGTCTAACTTATATTGCAGATGAATTATTGCACATTATATATATCTATAATATAAACTCAGTGCATCTGGGGCGAAATGCATATTTCATAAAAGTAACGTTGCAGTTTTTAATCACGTTTTTTTACACTTCTATTCCCTTCTATCTAACTTTTATTCCTACTGAAACTCGCTATGTTCCTATGAATGTGCGAGACTTCAGGTTCATTCTCCTTTACAAAAAGAAAAAATGCAGCAGCGTAAACAGAAAGGTATTTGTGCTACAGGCCAATGTATAACAGTTATAAAGACGTTATGAAGTATACAACATTTAATTTGATAAGAAATACCACTTTGAAACATGGCAAGTTGTTTTGTACAACAATGGGCTAAAGACTTAAAGCCAATGATAGCAAGTGGCAGATCGCATATGAGTTGCAGTGTCTACATTAATAAACATCTGAGTGTCATTTAATAACTGAACCAATAGGGGGAGTAAGGTGTGAGGCAGGGGACAACCGGCCCTCTAGCTGTTTCATGCTTAACCTGTGTTGTGTAAAAAAAAAAGTGTTATGTCAAAACAACAACCTGTGTTGTGTTACGCTGGTGTTAGGGTACTCAAAATTACGTACATTACAACCGCTGTTATACATTGTTAGACCAAAGATATGATACAAACAAATGGTCAAATGGCCACTTACAACATTCCTTGACGCTGTGACTGACTGCCCTGCTGAAAAAAACAGCATATGCTGGTTAGGTAGGTTTTGACGCTGGGGTGCTGGTCTTTTTGCTGGTTTATGCTGGTCACATGCTGGCAAAGGACCAAGCTTCAAAACCTAATTAACCAGCATACACACTAAAAAAAGTTGGGTTAAAAATAACCCAACTAATAACCCAACTATGGGTTGGTATAGCACCTTCCCA
>JAUCNO010002608.1:0-11337 GCA_032353835.1 Enteromius viviparus
TATTGCTCTTATCTGTACGATCAAAACTCAGTGTGTAATTTAAGTTCGTATTGGCGTCATCAGGAGAAAACACCTCAACCCGCATATATGCAGGAGCGGACGTCCTTAGGGGGTTAAACTTAAACAAGACTAAGACTTAATTCCTGTTATTATTGCTGTTTTAGCCTTGCCCTTGTAATTAGAGACTGAAACCTCAAAAGCAATAATTGTCTACTTGCTCGTCACACACGAGGTAGGCTACATGTCACGTGACTTGTAGGTGTGGATGGGGTTTGTCCAGTATAGATAGGTACGCTACAGCTCGAGTCATACAGACACTGCACGTTTACTTTAACGTCTAACCATGGTTTTGCAGATAAACCGTAAAGATTGAGGCTGAAGAAGATTGATGAACAAGTTTTATTTCTGACTGGTGATCATGCACGGAACTGCTTCATCATTTATACCATGCTCCTGAACTCCAAACGACAATGCTGTGGCTCCTTTTGTGCATCGTGGACGTTATTGTGGGTAAGACTTAATGTAAAGAAATCGAAATGTGATATAATATACAATAATGTTATAGGGTCATGATTGTAAGCTATGCATAACTTGGAAGGTAGGGTACACTATTTTCATTTATTTATAAAAGTTTCTAAAATAGGTTTAATGTGACCTTCATTTAACTAAGGGAACATTTTTAAAACTGTTAATATTGGTAGACAAAAGTGAGATGAGCAAACTTAATCTTAATTAAACACTTAAATTAAACTACTAAATTAATTACTTCATTAAATTGTCTTTTCTCTCCTGGGTCCAATAAAGTAAAATATAATTGATTAGATCCTGCTATAGGCTACATGTCCTGACAAAAAAATAAAATAAAATCGAGCAACATTTAAAGATGAAATATTTCATAATATTATAGATGTTTTACCAGTGTGTTTATGCACGTGTTTTTTCATCTGCTGGTTTTGGCTTGCTGATATGTGTTCATTCCCATGCTATAAAGATTACAGGGTAAGGAAAGAATGTAAACAAACAGCTCAAGATATTTGAGCCTGTGAACATTTTTGCTGTACAATGTTTATGTTTTCATAATACATAAAACTGGATTTCTAATGATATGACCCCTAAAAATGGGGTGTTTCTTTATGCAACTCTAAACTGTTCCCACTGTCTCTTTCCAGCCTCATGTGAGGTAACTGTCCCTAATACACATCTGCTGGCAATCCGAGGTCGTCCAGCTGTACTGGGCTGTAAGTTCACTCCTGATTCTGACCTGTCCAGTCTGGTTGTTACCTGGCAGCGACATGAGGATGCACGGGTTGTCCACAGTTTTTATTATCAACAGGACAAATTGGACAGACAGAGTCCAGAATACCACAATCGGACCTCATTGTATATTTCAGAGCTTCAAAAAGGAAATGCCTCTCTAAGAATTTCAGCAGTTACACCCAAAGACACAGGATGGTACCTGTGCATTGTGAGCAATACAAAGGGAACAGGAAGAGCCTTGATACATATAACTTATGGAGGTAAGCTTCATTTTCATTTATAAAAAATAAATGCACGAAATGTACAGCAGCCAGTTCAAGTCAGTACTTTTTCCTGTGAGCTTAAAATGTTCTAATTATGCTTTACTGTAAAACAGCTGATTATGTGTGTCCTTTTCAGCTCTTTACTCTGAGCCAAGGTTAAGCATCCATGTAAACGCCTCTGCTTTGAAAGTGCAGTTTGAGACAGAAGGTTTCCCCAAACCTGAGGTGATGTGGCTGGGGGAACACGACCAGAACCTCAGCTATCACCTAGAGGTCAAAGGCCTGACAGAAGATGGACTTTATTTCATAAAGAGCATCTGTGAGGCCCAGAAGCCAGTAGTTAATATCACATTTAAAATAAAGAACCACCTTCTGGACCAGAATCTGCAGAGACTAGTGTTCCTCAGCTATGGTAAAGACCTTTATTAACTGTTTGCAATTGGTTCATGAGAAACTGGCAGTTAGAGACATAGAGACAATCATTCATTATTCAAGGCATGTGTGACTTGTTGCAAGTGATTTGTTGCCTTCATTTTCTTCCCATGTAACAAAGAACTCCTTTGTTTGATTTTAAACTTGTCTAACCACAAATAATTAAGTAAAGATAAGACATTGATTTAGTTGATACATGTTTTTTCCTCTTATGAAATGCTGATTAGAGTGATGGAGGTGGAAGCAAATATTTGTACACTTTTAAAAATATATATAGAAGAACGCAAAGGCAAATTAAATAGGATTTAAAGAGGATTTAAAGAGGTGGCTACACCCTTTTTTAAAACCAGAAGGTAATTACTAACAATTACCAGCTGTTAAACTGAGAATGACTGTTTTTAGATGATTTTTCTAAATTAAAATTTTGATTCACAGACTTACTGTCATTTAGATAAGTATGAGATGAGATGTAAAAAAACAAAATCTGGGTCAGGGAAGATTATAGTTTCTTACAGTGCTTCCAGATGCACACTTTAGGTCTTGGAGCAATGCTGTGGTCAGCATTTCTACAAACCTTGCAACGTTTGTGATATAAAGTTGCATTTAAAACTTGATTTTAAAGCTTAGCTGCAACCCAGCAAATTTAAGTTTGCATTCTTTTAATACGGTCACATGAATTAATTGAATGTGTTTCAGTATTTGACCTCCATTTAACATTGATTTAATGTTGGATTTTGGTTACACAACCTAAAAACAACAAAATATCAACGTAAGGTGACGGACGTCAATTTAACATTGACATTAGACATTGAATTTTGGTCACCTGATGTCGCAACCAAAATTTGACCAAATTTTAACGTCTTATGACGTTGTGTGCATGCTGGGTGTATTCAGACAAACAGTACTGTTTTCACATGCTGGAAACTTTCAAATTGTAGTCTCAACTCATTACTGATGAGTTATTGTGGTGTGCCTCAGTGTTAGGAAACACAGATAAATAGCAGTCCTGGGTTTTACCTTAAACATAAATATAAGAAATGACATCATGTCTTATCTAAAATTATGTCAGCTGTTTTGCAATTTATACTATTCTATTGGCAAAGTATAAATCCTTTAGTTGAGACACCATCATACATTTATACAGCACAAAGGATGTGCAAGTTTGAGCTAATTTTTAAATTCTAACTAGCCCACCAGTATGTCAACAGGATCAGGGATATTAATAGTTTAAGCTGTATTCAGTTTATTCAGAAATATATTTGCTTCCATAATGATAGCCATTTTTCCTCTTAGACATTGCCAATACCTAGTATGTATATATCTAGAGTTTTAAAAGTTCAAGACTTTTTTGCAATAATACATTTAAATAATTAAACTATTTTTCTCTTTCAGATGAGAACACAGACTATATGTTCATAGCGCTTGCTGTCCTTTTAGTGGTATGTATTCTTCTGTTTATTGGCATCATTTGCTTAGCAGTGCAAAAGCAGAAGAAGCAGAGATCTTCCCTGTGACAAACCATGAGAGTTAATGAATGATGAGGAAGCTGTTCCCAAAATGCATGGATGCATGTTCGACTTGTGCTAAACAATGGTGTTATTCATTACATATTTTTTGTGCAAAATACAAATAATTGCAAAATGCACTAATCTCAAAATAATGTACAGAGGTGTTAACAATTTTTAGTGATCCTAATGGGAGTAATATGGATGTGTTCCAAATGTAATTTCTTAATTTTTTTACAGCTTATTTATTTATTGACCGTTTTTATATATTGTACGTGGAATTCTTACACTTTTAATTGTCAATGAAATATTTCATATTTTAATAACTGCAAAATGTAATTCTGTAATGTAAAAGTTAAAATTACTTGTATATACCTTGACATAAGTAATACATTGAACATGTTTAATATTTAATTATTGCTATCTTATATACTTAGTATACTTATACTTTTTTTAAGCAGTAATAGAACTAAGAAGACAATCAGGTGTACTTTAAGCCATGAATACACTCCAAATCCAACCTTTTTCAAAATATAGGTGCTATCCTATTTCTCTGTTCTCTTGTTTCACAAGACATATAGGGAGGGGACTGTCATGTTGAAAGCTTTGATGAATTGAACAATTTAAGATTATCATCAAGGTGGACCTTGGACTATAATGTGTATGCATAAGGTTATGGTCTATAGGTTTCTCTTCCAGGCAGCTGAAACAGTATTTGGAGGAAAAACAGGCTCATACACACAGGAATAGAATATCATGAGGGTATCAGATTATCATTACATTTATATCCTGGTAGTTTACTTTTTGTTATCAGTTATGCTTCTTAGTGTCATTTCAAACCTAACTCCAAACCTACCATATCTTCTTCTGTGAAACATTATATTAACATCACTTGTTATATTAACAAAGATTATGTTTGTCCACACAAATGAAAGTTAATGAGATCCAAAACAGCACTGGACCCCCCTGACTTTCAGTGTATAGATAAAGGTACAGTGAATGATTTCCATCTTCATTTTAAAATTAAAATCAAATCAAAATAAAAATTAAAGACTTTTGTTAGATGTTAGCTGTACATCAAAGCCTACTGTCCTACAATATAACCATAATTAGTGATAAACTGGGTTTAATATCACACTATTTTGTGGTCAAGCTTGAAGCATGTTATTTGAGGAGCATATTCTAAACCTGAGGTCTACTGATAAACACAGAAGACTGCAGGGACATGTAGGGAATTCAATAACACCCTAAAAAGTCTCCAGTGTACATGGGTATAAAAGATTTAGTCACCCTTGAGCATCAGTGGTGAATACACCTGAATATCAAGTTCACTGGAAACTCTGTTCACACGGTGATAGTAAACCATTTCAGAAATATTAATTGTTTATTCTGTTAACTGGGCAGTAAGAACTAAGTGATCTGTGGAAAAATGTGTTTTATAATTTTGTTTGATTTTGTTTTTACTAAATGTAATCTCTGCAGTGAAATCAGTGGCACATTGTTACTCAAATGACGGTTGCACAACAAGCAAGCAAGGTTTTCAGATCCACCTACTGTAGTTGTCAGACTTGCTTCAAACATCATTCTAGAGTAACCTGATGCTTTTAGCTATTTTCTTTCCCACAAACTATGTGTAGAATAAATAATCCAGCATCCTTCTTATCCATTAATCATGCATTAACACAACATGTACTGTAGCAATAATTTTCAGTTATTAATCAAATAAAGCTTGTGTTAAATGACTTTGGGCTTCAGTTTAATTTTTATGACATTCTTTGTCTTGGTTAGAAAAACAAGAATCTGGGTTGTTGTTTTTGTGTGTTTTGTTTTTTTAAGTTACATTAGTGGAAGTGTGGGATAAGGCTGAAGTAACCAGTCAAACATTTCTTAAAGACTGTTACATTCTTTAACTCTGAGGTGACATTCCTCAACATTCATTGGACTGTAATTCTAATAACAAACGACCTCATGCTCACAGCCTGCAGCAATTTCTCCAAAACTGATATTAATTCACATACCTCTCAGATGTTTGAGAAATTTGGCAATATTTCCAACTTTCTTTTAGCTTGTTGTGCCATGTTTAAATCCTTAAAGTATTTAAAAAATCTGATTGTATACAGTTTTGGACAATAAATGTTTTCCTAATTACTGTGACTTTTCAGTTCTATTTTGAACAACCAGTCTTCCAACTAATACACCTGTATAGATCGTTTGTACAATAACGGTGAAATACCCTACCAGCAACAGGAATTTGCTAATTAAGGTTTAGTACTATTGCGTTATAAGATGAGATGTGATGATGGGTTCCAACCCAAAGAACGCATGTCCTTATAAAACGCTATAAATCATGATTTTGAAGTTACACCTAGTAAAATATGTTTTAATCACCATGAGATCTGTATAAAAAGTCTACACACTGCATTTAAACAAAAAAATTTGATAGTCAATAGTTGCATTAATAACAGTAATAATATAGCCTACTTGTAATGTACATGGTGCTCGTCTTTTGATGAATTAAGTTCAACATGTCAAAAATGTCCTGAACTGTCTGGTGCCCAGGGGAGGAAAAAAAGAAAAGAGGAGGAAAAACGCGACAAAGACAGGTGTAATGTTATGGTAAAGATGATGTTAATTTATATTGTTTTGATGTTTTTCAGATTGGTGATTGATAACAAAAGTGGCTCGTGTGCGTGGTCACATAAGACTTGCGTTTAAAAGTACACTTAAAGCTTGATATGTGTCTCATGTCTGTGTGTTATGTTTTCGCATTGTTCCAGCTCATTTTAGTGATGCGTTTCTGATAATAGTCGGGGAGAGAACAAAGAAAAAATGTGCACACTGTTTATTTACCGTATTTTGCAAAATCACACACATTTGTTTTTACTGAGAGTGAACCCAAAAAAAGTAGACACCTATCAGATTCGAAAGGTGTATAACATTCATTTGTGTGACCTAAGTCAAGAGTATTTTAGTGTGTTTTGCACTGATGAGAAAAAAAAGACGTTACCATGGACTTCAGTCAGCGCTGGCAGCCGGTTGCATATTTCTTTAGAGTTTACTTGTTTTTGTGTAATTTAAGCAAGACAGTTGGGTTTTTGTATTAGTGATTTTGTGTGTGTTATGTTCAAGTAAGTTTGAGTAATTTGCAGCCCTGTTATACTAAAGTTTAAGAGTTACCGTCATGGTGAGAGGTGTGTAGGGGAGTGACATGTTGCTATTGCCACTTTTACAACCAGTCAGGCTCATGCAGTATAGGGGCTTGAGTAATATATACGTCTATTTGCTCAAATAAATATGGTGGCAACTGCTAGTACCATATGAAAAGTAGTCAGGGATATGTATAAAAGAACTGCTTAGCTGTAACTTGTCTATGTTCTAAGGAGCAACAGCAAGAAGTCACAATAAAAATATGTTCATATAATATTTTTTGATCTCGCTTCTTTAATTCATTCAAGTAATTTGACTTGATTTTACAAGACATACTATTAAATTTCTTATGAGTGTATGTACACTAGCAGTAGAATCAACTACGATGCAACGAGGCGTCACCCGAAATCTTGCCTAGGGTGCCAAATTGGTTTGAGCCGGCCCTGTATATATATATATACACTATATATGTTTTTTTACCTATTACAGCTTGAACTGACATCCCTTTGATCCCACTTTTTGTTTCTTTTCATTTTGTTTCCACCTCTAATTAACACGGAACAATAGTATTCTTTTAGATTGGAGTGGGTCATACCTCCTTTACTTTTAGCCATTTATTTTTATATCTAAATCTTGGGTTCCTTTTCATCTCTTAAAATAGAGATTATCTATTTATTATAGCTTTAATGTAAGTTATGGTTTAACATACTGCGGCTGCATCCAGCTCGGCCTCTGGTCTCAGCAGCAGCACACTCTGATCAATGGCCCTCACGGAGCACAAGGAGCCAGGACTGGCTTTCAGGTTAAGAGATGTCTTCTCTCCAGGCAGTGCAGTGGGAGAAGAGAATTTTAAGGACACCTGTAAAAGCACAGGCATGCTCTCATCAAACATTAACCATAAGCCTGGGCACATTGACTTCTAAAAAGGGATTTCATGTGGGATTTTCTGACCTTGTTTGGTAAACATTCTTCAATGGGGAAGTCCATACTGTCTGCTACTGTTTCTCCATTGGGAAGAACTGTGTAAACCACCACCTGAGCGTATGGAGTCAGAGCTGCCGTCTTCAGTGTGATTGTCAGTTCTCCTTTGATTTCTTTTATGAAAGAGAGAGAGAGCATTTGTGGAAACAAGAAAAGGCACATGCTGAAGCAAAACAAAAATCATAAAATGAACCTATAAGAAGAAAAACGTGATTGTTAATGTAAAAGAGTCGTGTACCTTTTCTGGTCTTTACATTCACAGACAGCTGACCATTTTGAGCCATGCTGCCTCTGGACAAGACCTAAAGTGCAGTTAGATATTATAATATTACAATATATAATATGAAAAATCAATATTCATTAGATACACCTCAGGTCTACTGTATGTACTGTATATTTGGACATATGCACAATTGTTTTGTTTTTTTTAGCTGCTGATCAAAACATAAACAGTTATATAATTAATATGGGTTTAAGGTGCACACTTTTGATGAGGGTATTCTGGTAAAACATGGAGAAAAAAAAGTTATTACAGCTCTTTAATATGTCAAGGGACTATAATTGGACAATTGACTCTGAAGCTGTTTCATTGTATGGGCTTTTCTTTCATTATTTCAATATCAGTTAAGCAGGTAAAAGGTCTGGAATTGATTCTAAGTGTGCCATTCGCATTTGGAAGCTGTTGCTGTGAATCCACATCATGAAGTCAAACAAGTGAAACAATTGTTAGACTTCAAAAACCAATCAAATCCATCAGAGAGAGAGAGAGAGCAGAAACACTAAGAGTGGCCGAATTAACAGTTTGGTACATTATTAGAAAAAGAGTCTGCATTATATGCCACTCCATAGACCACAATGCAACGCGATTATGCAGATCGCATTTAAGAAGACTTGGAACAGCTCGAACAATACAACATCATCTGTAAAACATGGTTAAGCGTTGTGATGGCATAGCTTCCAGTTGCTCTGGGTTTTTGGTGTTTAGTGACAGTGTGACAGTGTGTACTCTCTGCCCAAATTCAGTCAAATTGAGCAAAGGTGATTGTACAAATGGACAATGACACAAATCATACAGCAAAAGCAACCCAGGAATTTTTGAAAGTAAAAAAGAGGAATATTTTGCAATGATCAAGTCAATCTACTCCCGACTGAACATGCGGTTTGCTTGCTGAAGACAAAACTAAAGGCCGAAAGGCCCACAAACAAAAAGCCCAGTAGGTTTATATCAGAATATGATACATCCATTTGTTAAGTTGTTAAACCTTACATTTTGCACTACAGTCTCAGTCTTCACCGCATCCTAGACACCAAATGATTTATAAAGATTTATGAAAATGGATTATTGTCTGAGATTATTGGTATGGTGATAATGGCTAGGATTATGTTTTCTGGGTGAATTACAGTACATCACATCGTGATATTAGCACTGCTTCTTGTTTCTTTTGGGATCTGATAGAGCATTTGAACCAAAAGCAGTGTCACGCAAGTTCAGACTTTACAACTGGTTCAATAAAGAAATAAATCTCTGCAAATTAAGAATTAGTTTTCAAGACTACATGTTCATATCCTCATTTTACAGTTTGTTATAGAATTCATTCTGTAATAAACTAATTCCACTTTATTGCTTAAGTAAATTATGATTTCAAAAAAAGTGTTAAACATACAATGTAGAAGAAATCCAAGGTTTTCTGGCCTGTTGTCAGCGCACCGCCCTGAATGATGTAACTGGCCGTCACAGTTGCATCACTGTTACAGCTGAGTTTTTCTGGAGCCGTCATCAACATAAGGAAACTTTTGCTTTTGGAGTGAAAGGGTCTTAGGTAGAGATAGCCTGACGGATAGTATCTAAAAGCCTCAAAATCAGTCCGTTCTTTACCTCCTTTATGACGGACCTAATAAAAAGAAAAATTTGGAAAATCATTAGTATACTGAATATGATGATTATTTATATACCAAAAAATAAATAAAAATCACTACTAACCTGTAATTGCACAGGTAATTCTAACCAATCTGAAGTGTCGAATGTGAAGCGGGCAGAACCATTGATATCTGTCGTCAGTGTCACATTGACACTTTTATCACCATACTGTGCAGATACAATCACCTGCTCATTTTTCAACACACTGGACTGTGGATTAGTGACCACAACCTGTTGAGAGAAAAAACATATAAAGAGAAAAAAAAATACTTTCCTAACAAAACTAAACTGCTAAATGTTCACTGCAAAAAAGTTATGGTACCACAAAAACGTTTTTTTATAAAGTTGGTTGTCAAAAAACATGTAGACTGCAAAGGTAATTTACTTTATATCAGTAAAGCTAATGACCTTAAGATATTAGTTACCTTTCCCTTGAAGGCCACGCCAGGCCTGTATGTATTTGGTGTGTCTTCATACTGAACATTGACGTAGTCACTGGTAAACGCAGCTGAGGTAGATCCCTCCATAGTTATCCCTGGAGGAACAAAAATCCATGTTTTGTTACAAAATCTTGGAGAATAGAAATGGACAATAGATGTTTGTCTTACACTCTCACCTGTTCCAGACTCTTCAACTTTACTATTCACTTCAAAATGTCCTCTTGAAGTAACACCAAATTCTGTCACATTTATCATCCGAGACCCACAACCAGTCTTGTCAGTCTGATTGAATAAAAAAGAGATAAAAATGTAGACAAGAAGACATAAAATAGACATAAAATACACTGCAAGATGGGCCCTTGTGAACAGGGTCTGTGTAATTTTATATTACTTCATTAATATATTGTTACAGTGTACTGACAAGCATTGTGGTAACTATAATTTTGTACAGTACATCAAAAATGTATTAACTTTAAATGCAATAATAACACACTACAGTTTAAAGTAGTCAGGTACTTTACTTTAGTATATGAGTCAACAAAATAAGTGTACTTTTGTAATGTACCTTACAAACTTATAATATAAAGAGAATGTGATAGGATAAATTATAATTATTACAAGCCCAAAAAGTACGGGTCTGTTTTCCACGGGTCTGCGCCAATATGTAACGTTGGAGTGATTCGACTGAAGGGGAACGTCTAGGTTAAAAAGGTAACCCTTGTTCCCTGAAGGAGGGAATGGAACGTTACATCCCCTTGCCACGACCCTGGGTCGCGCTGACGCCGGCTCTTCTCCTCAGTGAAAAGCTGCAGGTGCACTGCACCTGGATGCAGTCTGTGCACGTCAATGTTCATTGACCTTTTCTTAAAGCTCAAAGGCGATTGGTCTCTCATGCGAGTTCCCATATGTAACGTCTCTGTTCCCTCCTTAAGGAAACGAGGGTTAACTGCGTAACCTAGATGTCTTTTTGCAGAGGATAACTTACCATCATTGAATATTTCTTGCATATAGCAGCGGTGTCAGAGGAATCAGCTCTAAAATAATATATATCATAGCTCTGTCCACACACTTCAGCATTCACAGACCCCAGCACAGGCTTGCCATAAGTGTATCTAAAGACAGTGAAAAAACGTATCTCATGAGCATATCTCAGACTTCCAGCTATGTGCTTCGTTTATCACTAAAGAAATTAGCAATATTTGTAATAAATTCTTACTTTGCACAAACTTTCAGAGTGACGTTTTTGTCCTGGACAGTTATAACAGATGGAAAATCGATGTTTACTTCATATTTTGGCAGAACTAAAAGATATGTGGGGGGGAAATACATTTAAAGTACGTTAAAAGCTGATCAATATTGGATTGAAAAAAAAAAGTTTAATTCTGTTTCTGACC
>JAUCNO010002609.1:0-11332 GCA_032353835.1 Enteromius viviparus
GCATGGTTAGATAATAGTGGTTAAGAATATCTGAACACTAAACTGTGCTAATATATACATCCACAATGTCATATAATAAACAAAAAAATTATAATCTTTATTAAACTTAAATACCAAGAAATACCAGATGGCTAGACAGTATTTCAGAGTTAAGTTTTTTGTTAGTTTGTTTTTCCAGTGTATTGATTTGCACAGTTTAACTGTTCATCACAAGATTTACAGTAGGGTAATTTTTGATTTCATGACAAGCACCATTTTCAGTACCATTGGAAAATGCATACTGCCATATAAGTATTTTAATATCTCAATATTTGTTATAAAGGCTGTGTTTATATTTATGTTGTAAATATACACACACATTTTGATCAATTGCCATTACAAAAATCTCTCTTAAACATTTGCTCATTCTGTGTATTTGTATTTTTAAAACAGAGTAACTTTGTCACAAAATCTTACAGCATAAGGAGTAATGATTTCAAATTTGATTTGATTTCAAACTGAATTAAATTACAAAAAAAAGACAGTAATAAAATTATAAAACAAATGGCCTCAATTTAGTTAAGGTATTCAAAACATGACAACAGCAGCAATTTAACTTAAGAGCCAATTATATTGTTTTAGATGAGATGTGATATTAGATTGCTTTGACCTAATGTCTGTACAATGTAGTGATGCAGTTTAGGATATTTATGTACAAATCATACAAATATCCCATTCCAAAACATTTCTAGGATACTTACATTGTAAAGAAACTTAAGTTAAATTAAAAGATAGTTTGATTAAAAGACTTTCTGGTGCATTTCACTTACAGCCAATACAATTTCCAGTAGCATTTAAATTTGGGCAGGCATTGATCTATTTGGTTGATAACTTTTTTCAAAGTTTAATACTGGACAGCTCATTTGTGTGTGTTAGCCCTATTTGAGATTTCGCAGCCAGTTTTGTGTCATTACTGGACTGTATTCTAATTTCACAAAAAAGAGCTAGCCACTTTTGCACCTGTAATCCCGTGTGGACATTCAGACTGTGTGATTGACAGGAGGAGGCGGATGCGAGAAGAGAGCGAGACGCAGCGCGTGTATATTCATGGACCGCAACATAGTGCTCATTGGCTTAAAGCAGCAATGTGTAACTTTTTCTTTGTTCAAAATTTGCGTAATGTATATGATGAGCTCGTACATCATGAATACATCATGACCCGAACTACACTCTGAGTGAGTTGATAGACTTTGTGTTAAGGTTCTGTTGTTCACATTATACTGTTTGTGAGGTGAAACAACAGGGACATGATCACCGACGGAGTAATCACCGCGCCACGGCCCTTGCCAGAGTCTGCCACGGCCCCAGCCAGAGTCTGCCACGCTGCCAGGGCCAAAGCCACAGTCTGCCACGCTATCATGGCCTGAGCCGTTTGAACATACTAATGACTGTGAGTTACCATGGCCTGAGCCTTTTGAACCTTCTAATGACTGTGAGTTACCATGGCCTGAGCCGTTTGAACCTTCTAATGACTGTGAGTTACCATGGACTGAGACGTTTAAATCTTCTAATGACTGTGAGTTATCATTCCCAGAGTCTGCTGCGCATCCAGTGCGCCCTCCCGAACACCATCCAGATCCTGTACCTCTTGAGCGCCCCCCGGTGAGCTTCGCCAAGAAAATTTGGGGGGAAGGGCAGTAAGGTCTGGTTCCTGGAAAATGTGGGCGGTGGGCGGTGACCGGTGCGGAAATGCCACAGCCAGTACCTGATCCGCCATGGCCAGCCAAGGCCCCTGACCCAGGGTCCCCAGTGACTCCCGATCTTCCATGGCCAGCCAAGGCCCCTGACCTAGGGCCTCTAGAGACTTTTGATCCGCCCTGGAGTCAATCATGTGTGTGCTCCTTGTCCTGCCTCCAGGTCGCCCACCCCTCCCTTCCCGGTGATAGTTCTTATATTTCTGTTTTTTGATGTTACCCACGGCGCAGGTGCGCCTCTTCGGGAAGGGGACATTATGTCATGTTCCATATCTGTCTGGTCACATTCTCCCCCCTGTCTTTGTATTTTTGGTTTAACCCTCATTATGTTTTGATTAGTTCATTTGTCTCACCTTTTTTTCTCAGTTGCCCTCACTTTTGTCTTTCTGTTTCTGTGTATTTAATCCGTTGTCTTTTGAGTTCAGATAATTGTCGGTTAAAATCTTTTTGTCCATCACGCTTGTTTTATTGTTTGAGTTGCTGCCTCGTCAGCCTTTGTTTTTGTCTTGAAAATATTAAAAAGTAGTATATCGAGCTCTTTGTGTCCGCTGCTCCTTGCTGTGCTGAGAGGCACTGGCTTCTCACACCCATAGCGAGTTCGCGTCATGACAGGTGCCATGGAAACAGGCTAAACCGGTAACACACTTTTCCGCCTTACCCGGAAGTCCATTCCATAACATCCGCCCGCAAAGACCGTCTCCCATGGGAAACGTGAATCAAAAGTTCCGGTGCAACTCTTCTCAGTCTCCAAACTGCGCACTATATATACGCACACGCTCTCCTAATTGGCCTTTACTGATTTGCCATGTATTCTGTAGGTGGAGTGACAAAAAGGGAGTCTGTGATAGGCTAAATACAAACCCTAGCCGGCCGGCTCTTCCACCCATCATCTTATCAAACATCTGCTCACTGGAAAATAAACTGGACTACATCTGACTCCACCAGACCACACAGCGTGAGTTTAGGGACTGTTGTGTCTTTGTTTTCACAGAGACATGGCTCAGGGACAGAGTTCCAGACGCTGCCATTCAACTAGACAGGATATACTCGTTTTGCACCGACAGAAATGCAGCTCTGTGCGGTAAGACTCGCGGTGGTGGCCTATGTGTTTAGAGCAACAAGGAATGGTGTAAGAACTCTGTGCTAGTTTCTAACTTTTGCTCGTCATTGCTGGAGATTGTGACTGTTAGATGCAGACCTTTTTATTTCCCACGGGAAATCACTACTGTTTTCATCATCGAAGTATACATTCCACCTAGCACTAATGCAAAGGAGGCGCTCTGTGAACTATATGCAAGGATCAGCAATCTGCAAAACACACACCCCGATGGACTGTTTATTGTCGCTGGAGATTTCAACCATGCAAATCTCAAGTCAGTGCTTCCTAAATTCCATCAGTATGTGGACTTTACAGTATAGTACAGTACAGTATAGTACAGTACAGTATGTGGAGCCCGGAGCGCAGAGCCCTGCCCCCACCTCGGCTACTCAGACCACATCTCTGTTATGGTAATTCCAGCATACAGACCACTTGTCAGGCATTCAAAAACGGTTCTAAAGCATGTGAAAACCTGGCCAGCAGCAGCCATCTCTGCTTTTCAGTACTGTTTTGAGAACACTGACTGGAACCTGTTTAAGGAAGCTGCGACTTACGGCTAATTCACTGACTTCAGTGACTAGCTACATCAACAAATGCACAGGTGACGTCACTGTCTCCAAGAGCATGACTGGACCCAATGAAGTTTGCGTATCGTTCAAACCGTTCGACAGACGACGCCATCTCCATCACACTCCACCTGACACTGACTCACTTTGACAAGAAGGACACTTAAAGGCAGAGTGCTGTACATAGATTTCAGTTCAGCATTCAACACAATCATTCCTCAGCACCTGATCGGGGAGCTGAGTCTATTGGGCCTGGACATCTCCCTCTGTAACTGGATCCTGGACTTTCTGACCGAAAAATCTCAGGCAGTGCGGATTAGGAACTATACCTCCAGCACCATCACACTGAGCACAGGGCTGTGTTCTCAGTCCCCTGCTGTTCACGCTGCTGACTTATGATTGTGAAGCAACACACAGCTCCAATTATAT
Source organism: Enteromius viviparus (assembly GCA_032353835.1). Classification (NCBI taxonomy): domain Eukaryota; kingdom Metazoa; phylum Chordata; class Actinopteri; order Cypriniformes; family Cyprinidae; genus Enteromius; species Enteromius viviparus. The sequence goes on from JAUCNO010002609.1 coordinate 3,828, forward strand.
CATCAGCTTTGCTGATGACACAACCGTGGTAGGTCTCATCAGCAAGAACGACGAGTCAGGAAGTGAAGAGGCTAACGGACTGGTGTAAAGAAAACAACGTGTCTTTGAACGTCGATAAGACAAAAGAGATGGTTGTTGACTTCAGGAGGACATGGAGCACTCAGCATCGACGGCTCTTCTGTGGAGATCGTCAAAAGCACTAAATTCCTGGGTGTCCATCTGGAGGAGAACCTCACCTGGTCCCTGAACACCAGCTCTCTCCACAAGAAAGCCCAGTAACGCCTTTTCTTCCTGAGAAGGCTGAGGAAGGCCCAGTTTCCACCACCAATCCTTACCACCTTCTATAGAGGAAATATCAAAAGCATCCTGAGCAGCTGCATCACTGTCTGGTTTGGGAATTGTGCCACATCAGACCGCAAGTCCCTACAGTGGATAGTGAAGACAGCTGAGAAGATCATTAGTGTCTCTCTCCCCTCTACCGAAGACATCTACACCACACGCTGCATCCGCAAAGCCACCAGCATTGTGGCTGACTGGACACACCCATCACACTTACTCTTCACCCTCCTGCCATCTGGAAAAAGGTACCGAAGCATTCAGGCACTTACATCCAGACTGTGCAACAGCTTTTACCCACACGCCATCCGTCTCCTCAACACAAAAAGACTGGACTACTAACACACACACACACACACAACCACTCACCTAAACTACTTTGGGACTTAAAATGTTATATAACTTATAACGCACATGCACAAACACACTGATCAATAACCATCTAAAAACTGTACATACCAACTGGAACTGCTCTTTTGCACTATATTTGTTATTTGAACAAAAAAACTGTTTTCTGCTGCTATCTACAGGATAATTGCACGTGCACTTTGTTGTCTTTGTCTTTTTTCTGTATAGGACTTTAGATAGGATAGATAGATAGTTTCTGTTAAATTAGATTGTCAATCTGGATGTCTATTTCTTAGTTAACTAGATAGTCAGTTTTTTGTTAATTTATGTTGTTATGTCATATGTAGCACCTTGGTCCTGGAGGAACGTTGTTTCATTTAATTGTGTACTAAACTGTATATGGTTAAAAATACAATAAAAGCCTACTTGACTTTAATTTTTCATATCAAACTGATAATGTTCATTTCCTTTTTTTGACTGGCTAACTGTGGGCCATATCTGATGTTTTGAGCAATCTGAAGCTATGCTAACCTGCTTTTCTATGCTGTGATAAAAATATGAAAGGACATATTGAGTTTTTTTGACTAAGCAACCACAAAGAACATCCAAACAACAACCAATAATTCCCTAGCAACCTCTAAGTGAAGAATATTTTTTTAACTGCATAGCAATGACCTTACAATAAACACTCACAATACTCAGCGGTTAGAGTAATGCACACAAACTGCTTTTAAAGTGGGGACAAGAGGGTGAACGAGCGGGTGGAGCTGATCAGTGGTCATGGGAACTAACAAGGGGAAAGAGACTGATCGGGGAAACACTGAAACAGTGGGGAACACACTTCATAATAAGAGAGGCTAATGACGACTTCAGAGGTCATGACAGGACAGTCTAACAGAGACAGAAAGTTCTAAAACAGCCTCCCATAGCCGTGACAGGGCAAAATGAGAATTTGACGATGCCCTCCGTGGCTATGACAGGGCTGGACGAGGACTCAGAAATGGCTTCCATAGCTGTGACAGGCTAGACAAGGGTTCCATGGTGGCCCTTCTGGCCATGGCAGGGCAGGTTGAGAGTTCATCGACCTCCATGGCTGTAACTTAATATGACAAGCACTCAGAGATGGCTTCAATAGCCATTGCCCAGCAAGGTGAAGGCTTGAGGGTACAAACTAATAGGCCTGGAGTTGTGCAGCCACCAGCCTAACCCTCAGAGAATCTACAGCATGAGCCAACATCTCCAGGGGTTGTGAAGCCACTGGTGGAACCTCTGGGGAATTTACAGCACCCGTCCTGAGGGATTAGTGACTGGCACCTCCAGCGGTTCTGTGGTAAACTTGGGAGCAGGCGAAGTCTTGGAAGCACATTTATGGGCAGATGATGCTTCTAAAACAGACTTGTTTAGACAGATGTAGCTTCTGGAGCACAGTGTGTGGCCCACATGCTCAAGCCGGCAACCACCATTACAGGGAGCACAGAGGATTAAGGGACAGTCACAGACCTGGCCTGTGCTTAAGCTTTGGGGATGCCCACTGCATGATTTCTGTTGCGTTATCAAGTTGTTCAAAGTTGTTGGAAGTGCTTAATTCATGGGGATCGCGTGTCGATCTGGCAGAGGCACGTGAGACGGAAACACTTCTTTCTCTCGCTCTCTCGCCAGAGCCTGAGGCTTTTTCGTCTGCATCTGAAGCGCGCTGCGGCGCTTCTTCTGATCAGACGGAAGAGACCTCATCCCTCGCTTCTGCGGACATGGAAAGTACCACTTCAGAGCGCTCTTCCCATCATGAGAAAGCGTATGAAGAGCTACTCGAGGTGGTTACTAGAGCAGTCGATCGTCTACATCTCGACTGGCCGCAGGAGCAAGAGACCCCCAAGAGATCCAAGTTAGACGACAGGTTTCTGTCGGGTGGCCGGGGGGAGGGGCCTCAGCCACGGTCTATCCCCTTCTTTGGAGACCTCCATGACGAGCTGACTCGTTCATGGAGCAAACCATTCATCCCGTGTCGTTGTGCCTTCGACGTCGATCTACTCGACTATCATAGATTCAAAGGCACGGGGTTATGCGACGATGCCCCAGGCTGCAGAGATGCTTGCGGGCTATCTCTCCCCTGGGAGCTCGTGCTCGTTAAAAAAACCAACTCTCTCTACCAGGCCGTGCAGACTAACATCTTCACTGGTGGGGAAAGCATTTCAGGTAGCAGGTCAGGCTGGTGCTGCCCTTCACACAATGGCGGTTCTGCAGGCTTACCAGGCTGACCTATTAAAAGACTTGATTTCCGGCGGGTCGATCTACAAGGAACCTTTTTCTGAGCTACGTCGAGCCAAAGATTTGTCTCTCCGGCAACTAAGCAGACGGCCCGTGCTATCGGCCGGTCTATGGCCGCCATGGTCACTACGGAGAGACATCTGTGGCAGAACCTCACGGGCATCAAGGATAGGGACCTATCTATATAGGGATAGGGAACTATAGGGATCTTCCTCCTTGATGCCCCTATCTCACCGTCCGGCCTATTTGGCGACGCTGTAAACAACGTCGCCACTAGGTTTTGGGAGGCAAAGCGCTACGAGGAGGCTTTTGTGAGGTTCCTTCCCCGCCGAGCTCAAGAGCCGGAACCTTCGGCCACCCAGTCCCAGTCAGTTCCGGTCCAGTTGAGGCGTGAGGCGCAAAAACAGAGTGTGGCGAGTCGGACACCCCCTCGCGCTTCACAGCCTTTTATTAAAAGGCCGAACCTGAGAAACATTATCTCCTCGAAAAAGTCGTCCTGAAGCTTTTGCGCCCAGGACCGTGGGGGTGTCTCCCCCCGGGGATGATCGTGTAAAATTCCAACAGAAAATAAAAACTCCTTCCTGGCACCCTCAGGAGGCAATTGTCCAATCTCCGCCACCACTGGTGCCTCGGGGAGCAGTGGTCTCCAGCGAAATGTTAAGTGTTCCGTCGTTTCCTGCCACTTTTCAGAACGCCGAACATCTAACATCCCCCCATCTAAAACTTGTGCCCCTCTCAGAGAAACTGGCAGCGTAGAAGCTACTGCCAGGTATATCTCCTTGGGTTTTAAGAACTGTAGAGAGAGGCTACAGAATTCAGTTTGCACATCATCCTCCACGTTTCAACGGCGTGGTCTCCACTTCCGTGAAACCAGAAAGAGCACATTTGATGACACAAGAGCTGTAAGAAAAATTGTCCGGTTGGAGAAAGCGGACCTTATCCACATCCTTAATCTGTGTCAAATTGAGCCACAGATGCCTTTCCCACACAACAAGGCTGGCCATGGCGCAGCCGATGGCTTGAGCTGTGACTTTCATCGCCCTCAGCACTAAGTCTCTTACCTCTTGTCTTCGTCGGGCGGGCCCTCGGTGGAAGCGAGGAGCTTGGCCTGGAAGACCTGGAGGATAGCCATCACATGAAAAGCTGAAGCGGCCTTTCCAGCTGAGGAGTAAGCTCTGCCGGCGAGCATCGAAGTGGTCTTGCAGGGCTTCGACGGATGCGCTGGCTTCGTCTTCCAGCCAGCTGAGGTCGGAGGACAGAGGTGGGCTGCAACAGGCTGATCGAGTGGCGGCAGCGAGTCATACCCCTTCTCAGCGATGGCGTCGAGAGAGGTGAAGGCAGTGGCGGCTTTGTTTTTAAGCCGGGCGGAGTAGGGAGCCTTCTAGGAAGCGCTTGTAAGAGACCCACCGGGAAACCAAGTTCGCGGCCGGGTTAAAAACAGTCGGGGCCGCTTTTTAAACTATTCTGCCGAGAGAACCCTAGCATGTGGAGCTCGGATATCCAGGTTATAAAACCTGGCAAAAGTGGATGGCGAGGACCAGCCGGCTGCGTCACATATCTCTGACAGAGAGACTCCAGCAGCCCACGCCCAAGTGGAGGCTGTAGATCTGGTAGAATGACATTTAACTCCCAGAGGGCATTCCAAGCCTGCTGAAGAGTAAGCTAGTGAAATGGCGTTCACAACCCATTTTGCGAGCCTTTGCTTTGAGACCGGTAGCCCCTTGGAGCGGGCTCCGAAGCATATAAACATCTGGTCAGAATGTCTGAATGCAGCTGAACGCTCTATGTAAGCTCTTATCGCCGTGCCTTGGTTTCAGGATGAGTTTCGAGTCATTCCGCCCGAACTCCAGGCATGCAGGGCTAATAGACAGAGCGTGGAGGTCACCTACTCGCTTAACATATGCCAGTGCTAGTAGCAGAGCAGTCTTAAGCGTCAGTGCCTTCACTGTAGCTGTTTGAAGGGGCTCAAAAGGCGGACCTTTGAGAGCATTCAGCACCGTAGGCAGGTCCCACGGTGGTACTGTGAGAGGGCGGGGGGGCTTCAGCCGCCTCGCGCCTCTCCAAAATTGAACGAGCAAAGCGTTCTTCGCCACGGGTTGTCCTGCTATCAGGTCATGGCTGGCTGAGATAGCTGCTACATAAGCCCTGAGCGTGGAGAGGGCTCGGCCATTGTCCAGTAGGTGCTGAAGAAAAGACAATATCAGTGATATGTCTGATGCAGATGGGTTTTCGCGGCGCTCTCTGCACCACCTTGAAAACACAGACCATTTCATAGCATAGACGCGACTCTTTTTGCAGCCAGCTGGTGTTCTTCCACCGGCGCAGTGCTGATACGCAAGTCGAATTTAATTTGAGAATTTTGCGTCCGAGGCGCCACGCTCGTGGCGGCACCCGTGCTTTCAGCCAGTACTGCAGAGGTCTCTTATTCAGGAGACCGAGGCGTAGAACCAAAGAAGCTGCTGCCATTAGACCCAGCATCCTCTGGAAGGATTTCAGAGAGCTCTTTTGGCCGGACTCGAAGGAGGCTGCGCTCGTTCGTATGTTCGAAGCCCGCTCCGGTGAGAGCATAGCGTGCATACGGATTGAGTCTATCACTGTTCCCAGAAACACAATTTTCTGGCTGGGGGACAGCTTGCTCTTTGAGTAGTTCATTCTGAGACCCAGATGATGCAGATGGGAGAGTAAGATCTGCCTGTGGCTCTCCGCTTCCCTCTGAGACCTGGCTAGAACGAGCCAATCGTCTAGGTAGTTCAGTATGCGGATTCCCATCATTTTTAGAGGGGAAAGCTCTGCGTCCATGCACTTGGTAAACGTGCGTGGGGCCAGGGAGAGGCCGAAGGGCAGGACCGTATGCTGATATGCCGTCCCCTCGAAGGCAAATCTCAAATATGGCCTGTACTGGGGGGCTATTTGGATACGAAAGTAAGCGTCTTTCAGATCCAACGAAAACAGCCAGTCTCCTGGATGTATTTGCGAGAGGATTTTTGTGAGAGTCATAATTTTGAAAGGCCGTTTTATAAGGGCGCGATTCAGAACTCTGAGATCTAGATAGGTCTGAGCCCGCCGTCTCGCTTGGGGACCAGAAAATATCTGATGTAAAGCCTTCTTTCTCTGTCCGAGGGGGGGAACCGATTGGATTGCCCCCTTTGACAGCAGCGTATTGACTTTGGCTCTGAGCACAGCCCTATCGGCGCTCGAGACCGTCGTGTGAATGATTTCGCCGAATCATAGGCTTTTTGGCAAACTGAAGGCGATAGCCTTTTTCTATTATCCGCAGAACCCAATCTGAAACCCCGTGAATGGCGCGCCAGGCATTCATGTGGAGTGATAAGGGTTTTATTATGTCTGGCGTTAAGTCGCTGTGCAGGGGCCGAACGTTTGTGACACTGTGTTTTTGTGAGGCCGCTCTTTTTGTGAAATGAGTTGGTCGCCTTTAAAAAGCGCTTTTACTGGCCCTTTTTTCGCAGCGGTTTAAGTTATTACCATGCTCAGGGACCAACCGGGCAGCGGGTCGATCAAAGAGAGCAGCTTTCGGGGCGGTCTGGTATCTACGGGACAGTTGCCTTGCCGCTTCCTGGCTAGGAAGCTTTCCAGTGCTTGGGGTCCAGCACGATCTTGGGCCGGGGACCCTGCACTCTGGGGTGAGGAAAGCGCCTGCTGGACGACAAGGCTGGACATCGAACGGCCGATAGCCTGGGCCGTCACCTTCGTCGCCCTCAGGGCCAGATCGGTGGCGCTGCGCAGCTCCTTGACGGTCTCCTGGTCAGACGGACCCTCGGTGGAGGCGAGGAGCGGAGGAGAAAGCGCGTCCAGCTAGCGCAGACGTGGTCCTGCAGGGCTTGGAAGGGTGGGTGGGCTTTGCCTTTCAGCTGGCTGTCGAAGGCGGACAGAGATGGGCTGCTACGGCCTGGTCCAGTGGCGGCAGCGATTCATAGCCCTTTTCAATGGCGCCCTCAAGTGTAGCGAAGGTGGTAGCTGCTCTGTTCCGGAGCCTGGCTGAATAAGGTGACTTCCACGACCTCGTCAGCTCGTCGTGCACCTCCCGAAAGAAAGGAGTGGTGAGTTGGCGCGGAGTCTGGGAATGCCCCGGCAGAAACCACTTGTAGAGCCTGCTTTTGGAAGGCTCTTCCGAAGGCGACCACTCCAATCCCAGCTGGGTGACGGCCTTAGTGAGGACACGGAAGAGTTCGGCGTCCATACTCGGCTTCTTCGTGCTGGTTGCTGGCGGAGTGGATGGGGCGGGGTCGTCGAAGCCCGACAGCTCATCCATCTCCGAAGCTGCTAAGGAGGCCTCCTCCAGCAGCTCATCGTCCGATACCCCGAAAGAGACTAAGTCGCTCGCCGAAGCGGAGGGACGAGCCTCTTCAGAGAGGTACAGGACGGGAGACTCTTCTCGACGAGGCGGTGAAGCATGCGGGGGCTGAGCCGGCGTAACTTCACCCATCTCGGAGCGTCGCTCTTGGCCCCGGTGTCTCTTAAAGAGAAAGTTCGCGCCCTTCATGCAAATTGCATGAGCGGCGGCCATTGGCTCGCTGCAGGCGACGCTTCGCCTATTG
>JAUCNO010002610.1:0-11324 GCA_032353835.1 Enteromius viviparus
ATGCACCTCTCCCCACAGCTGTTTCTAGTTTGCTCATCATTCAATCAGTCCCTCCTGTATAAATACCAGTCTGTTTGTTTGTCTTGTGACGGATCATTGTCTTTTTGTTACGGTGTCAGTGTTTTCCGTCAACCCTGTGTTTTTTCCCATGTTTTATTCTCCGTGTTTCTTGCTGTTTGGATAACCTGTTGCTGACTTCAACCCGTTTCTGGATTACCGCCTTAGCCTCGCCCCATGGACTCTGTTTACCCTGGTATTTCGACCCTTTGCTCTGTTTATCGTTTACTCTTCTGGCTCTGCCTCTTACAACGCTGATTGCCGGTCCTGACGTTGATTGTATGACTCTAAGCTGGAATAAACTCCCTTTGCACTTGAACTCGCATGCTTCACGTACCCCAGTGTCACAGTAAGAACTAAAAGGGGCTTAATGTTGAACCCTGAGGAACGCCAGTGTCATTAAGAACATTAATAATGTTATCAACCTCATAAGCTGAACGCACACACATATATATGTGAGCAACACTTCCCCATGACAGCATGTGACACACACAAACAAGTTTTTGTCAAAGGAAAAGGACTACAAAGAACCTCTCACAGTTTAATGGTTTTCTAAATAAAGTAATACAGTTTACACATTTTAAATAAGAGAATAAAAGAGGACAAAACACAAAAGCACTGACAAAGAGGTAGGAAGGAAGGAAGGAAAAGAGACTTACTCTACAATAGTCGTCGATAAAGCGTAGTCTCTTCATGGCCACGTCTCTCACATGACTTCGTCGGAATAGGATTTTGCCTTTAAAATAAAAGGTAGAATCAAATATGTGGTCTACTTTAAAAAATAATTTTTTAACAACATTATGTAAGAACACAATAATCTACAATAACATTATTTAGTTTCCAGAAAGAGCTTTTTGCTGAAATCACAATAATTATTTAAAATTTTGCTGTTAAAATGCCTTAAAAATTAATGCATGAATCTGTTGCTTTCCAGAAAATCTTTGTATTTGCTAAAAAATTTAATACGTTAATTTAAAAAATAAAATAAAATAAAAGTAAATAAACAAAATACGAAAATAATTAATTAATTAATTAATTAAAAATAAATAAAATAAACAGCTTGGATAACTATTCATCATATTCATGGCTGAACCGATGAAAATGTCATAATGGCCCAATTGGGAATAATAAATAATCTTTATTGTTGAGCCCCACTCACTTCTGTCCAGTGGATTTTAGAATAGAAAATGTTTAGAAACATGATACACAGAGCAGCTACTGAAGAGAAACGCCATGTGTTCTTCTTCAGATCTGGAACATCCTAATCAGATTCAGACGTTTTCAAGGAGATACGATCACCACATAACACCAAGCTTCAGCTGTCATGCTCTCCTATCTCAAGCTGCTTACACTCAAGGAAACACTGAGAGATTCTCAGCATTGTGCGGAATGAACAAAACCATTGTGAACAAAACCTTATATATAAACCATAGATTCACCTTGACATTTTTAAACTCTAAGGTAGTTTAAAATTGAATATAAAAAGATTTTATAAACATAGAAACCAGCTTACCAGAAAAAATAATATTGAGGATCACAAATATTTAGTTTAGTAGAGGTTAAAGAGGCCTTATTGTACTTTGCATTTACCACACCATGATATGAGGCCTGCTATAATAAATAAATAATGCAAAATAGCAATAAAAATATCAATAATAACACAAAACTGTGTGTAATAGTGTGTAGATATATTATGTGTATAAATCTGATCTGTCCCTCTTTAAGGTCCCAATGGAGTCTAATAATCAGAATGGAATTAAATGAAAAGTGCACAGATTTAATGGTTTGACACTTGACACCCTGATACTTCCTTACAAATGCTCTGAATGGTTTTATAATCCACTTAATATTCTAGTAATCTAACCAATTACACTGCATTCCAGTAAATAATCCAATGGAGCCGGTGATAATCTGAGCTAGTGTGTTCGTACTGAGCATTGTGAGAACTAACAGAGAGAACCAGAGGGACTGCTGGAAAACAAAGAACAAGAGAGACACTAAATGTCCTGGGAATAGAGCAGCCGTGTCAGCAAGCCCGGGAAAACGTGTCTCGATCTCTCTGTGTCTCAGTCTCGCTCTTCTCATTTTCTTCTTATTGATGGCTTTTGTTCTCAGGGAATGGTGCTGCTCATCTCAATGACTCGTGTGCCTGCTTCCTGCATGTGAGTAAGTCAAGAACGGAAGCATGACCCCCGTCCCGGCATAACCATGACTTATTGTGGACAGATCCGCTGACGCCATGTGTTTGCAGGTCTGTGTGTGTGTGTGTATAGAGGAGAGGAAGGGGAGGACAAGCTCCTCCTAAAATCACCTGGAAGAAAAGGGATAATCCTTTTTTTGGGATCTTTCTGCCCTCCCTCGATTGGGAACTTGTCAAGAATCTGCATCTGTGAAAAGAAACAAGAATGTAAATTAAAAAAGAATCAGTAACAGATTAACTATCCCCAATATTAATACTATAACAATCAAACTATTTACAATTCACATTACTAACAAAGAATTTTTGGGAAACACTCAAATCAAAATCTACTGTAAATTTGCTCCAACGTCATATTTGCTTTTCCTTGCTTCTGTCTGAATCTAATGAAAAATCTTACGATCTCTCTTTAAAACCATGCGCAAGTGTTTCCTGAAAACCCAATTTATTTATTTTTTTTGCTTTATTTTCCGCCACTCTCCACATTTGTCCCTTTTGGGCATTTAAAGTACAAACAGCTGCAGATTATTTGTAAGTATCCCACAAGCAAATGTAAATCTGAGTTCTAAGAATTAAAAACAAGTACAGGAAACCAGCTACAGAAGCTGGGCTCCCATGCAAATGTGACCATGTAAGAGCTCTGACTGGAAACTCCCGGTGGGCTGGGCTCATTAGTAAGAAACATTTACAAGAACTGAGAGATTGAGTAAAAGTTTAGGAGGAGCTGCTGTGGGAACCAAATGAAGAAGAGAAAAATGATGAGGAAAAGATTAAAGGTTAAAGAAACTCTAAATGAAAAAGAGTGATAATAATGACCTTTGATAAGGAAAGGCAGATTAATACAGGTAGAGCTGTAGCATATTGTTTACGGTCACGTATAAAAAAGATTCAGTTGGGATGAAGACTTTTTCAAAGCTATCTCAAGACCAAATTTTATGAGGTGGCTAATTTGTACGAATTCGTACAACTTCACTTGTAAGATTGTGTATGATTTGTCTTACATTAACTCCAGTCATAGGTAGGTTTAGGGGCGGAGTTAGGTGTAGGTCATTCGTACGAATTTATACAAATTAAGCAACGCGTTTTAGCTAAAATCATATGAATTTGTATGAGTGAGGTTGTAAGAATTCATACAAATTACCCACTTTATAAAATACGTACAAATTGCCATGAGATCGGGCTGTTTCTGTTTCTTGCCACAGAATTTTTAATCTTTCAATTTAGAATTTTATTCAAATTTTAAAGACTATTAGACTATTTAGAAGTAAAACTTTATACTTTAGAATCTTTCAAATCTTTCAAATCTCTAAATATTAAGAAAATAGAGAAAAAAAGTAGTTTCAGTTAGTAAGATTTCAATCAATCATTTATTTACTGAGATGCCAAAGTTGAATTTTCAGCATTGTTACTCCAGCCTTAAGATCCTTCAGAAATCATTCCAATATGCTGATTTGCTGCTCAAGAAACATTGCGTACTATTATCAATGTTGAAAATGGTTGTGCTGCTTAATATTTTTGTGGAAACCATAATGATTTGAGAAATCCAACTGAATCAATCAGTATGGTATGTAGGCTTGGGCGGTAATACGGTATTATGGTATACCGCGGGATCTAAAAATAGTAACGGTATCAGTTTCAATACCGTTATACCGTCATAAAAAAACATTGCACTTATATATTACTTAGATCATTTATTTAAATTCTGAAAATGCATATGCGTGGATGTCATCACGAGACAACGTGGAGGAGAAAAAGAGAGGTGGGGTAACAAGGGGAGTCTCGCACTAGAGACCTGCGCGGGACAGACTTTTCAGCCCCACTCGCGCAAAAACATATATTATTTTCTCCTGCTCCCGCCACAGTATTCAAGTTTTGTCCAGCTCCCACATGTTTCGTTTTATTTGAGTTTAATTAAATATAATGATAAACATGGACATGAACGAGGAGCTTTTCAGAAACAACTCATTTGCGCGTCTCTGTGCACTGTGTGTAATTAAATTAAATTAGCTAATTTAATTCTGTTTGACTGTTGTATTTGCTAATAAAAGTTGTTAATATTATGTGCATGTTATTTTGTTATTGTTTCAGTATTACTGTTTGGTATACAGTTTCTAAATGGTTTAGGCACAAGCCAACAGTTTGGTCTTACGCCATATTTTTTTTAATTATTAACGGAAATACCGTATACCGGGGTAAAATAGGGAGGCGGTATTAAAATTTGGATACCGCCCAAGCCTAATGATATGATATAATTGGTGAATCAGACTGAACTGATCACTGAAGGAACCACTGGTCTGAATCACTGACTGAATCAGTCACTTCCTCTTTGAACTGGTTTGGAATAACTTGTTCTCTCACTGAACCAAAGGTCATGATAAATGTCTGATTCAAAATGAGCCAAGAACTATTACTGTGCTATGTGTACTCCTGTTAAGAGGCTAATATGTGAGGTTAACAAAACTTTAGTCTAACTGCTGTCAGGATTTTAATTTGACAAATCCAGTTAATTCAAAAACACTGCTGCAGGAAACATTGTTAGAATCTTTGGAAATAGAATCTTAAGCTCTACCAAACCGGGGGGAAAAATACAGAAAAACCTTAAAACAGAGAGGCATTTAGAGTTTGAGGCTCTCTGTTTTTGTCTCTTTTTACTGTCTTTCTATCTGGCCTTTCTCTCCCACGAGGCCTGTCAGAATGTCTTTTCTCCTGGTTCAACAAGGTCAGACTGTGGAGCGAGGACACACCAGATGTGCAGCGTCTCTCGCCGTATCTGCTGGTCTTGCTGAAATACCTCCCCCCAAAACCTTCTTGGTCGTGCTTTAAAATGATTCCATGGCACACAGGGAGAGGAGTAATTGAAATCTGAGCTAATCTGTAATTGAGGACAGACCAAGATCACACACACACTGCCAACCCCTGTGTTTATATATATGTGGGGTCAGTGCAAGCACAGTCGCTGGTGCACACTGATAGGGTTGTGTGGATCTGGGTCAGATGGCATGAAGAATTGGAGGATAAAAACAAATCACGTCCCACAGATATCACATGTCTTGCACTTTTAATTTCACAAGATGCTGAATTTATTCTGCTGATAATATCAATATGTTTTTGCTTTTTTTTGCTCTCTCAAAGAGTTGTACACACTCTCTATCATAGAGCAGCTACTGACATGTATGTTTATGTCAAAAGTTTGGAATCCTAACTTTTTTAAAACCTTTTATTTATTTATTTTTTTGCTTTACATTTTTATGGAAACTTTGATACACTACCATTCAAAATTTTGAGTTACGTTTGAGTTTTTTTATTTTTATTAATATTTATAAAAAATGACAGTAATTTTATTTTATTTTATTTTTTTCAAATAAAAACTGTTCTATTGAATGTTTAATTTTTTAAAGATAAGAAGATACAGGAGAACACAGTTCTACAATAAATAAATAAAATCAATAATACATGTTTCTTGAGCACTAAATGAAAGATCATGTGACACTGAAGGCTGGAATAATGATGCTGATTACATTTTAAAATACATTTAAATAGAAAACAGTTTTTTTAAATTACAATAATATTTCAGATTTTTACAGTTTATTCTTCCACATTGGACATCATAAGACACTCTCAAATTTTTTTTAAAAATCTTCCTGACTAAATGGCAGAATATTGTCTGTGATATGACTCTTTCTAGATTACACAAGTTTTGGCCCAGTTGATACCTATTGACAATCCCATGTGAGAGCTAATTCAACACAATGCGTATTTACACCATATACATAAATAATGGCCAAATTAGAAATAAACTGTGTCTAACTAGAGGGAAAATCAAGATATTGAGAATAAGAGTGTAGAATGTAAATGGTAATGACATAATAGATAGTGAAGTGAATGAGATTGAAAGCAAACAACAAAAAAGAAAATGAAGAGGCTGAGAGTAAAAAGGAAACATGATGATGTGAGTGAGAACAGTTTGAACAAGGAGAAGTTGCTGTTTCCCAACCACCAAGGCACCTGGAAGACTTCCTGAGTCTCCATAGCAACAGGGGGCGGGGAGAGAGGAGAGGGAGCCAGTGATTGGATGAGAGAGTGTGTGTGGAAGAGAACGGACATGAAGAATAGAGACATTCACACATACACACATCTATACCATCCAGCCTTCAGATTCAGGGTTTGAATCTTTTTCTTTTTTTTTTTTTATAAATAGAAAAAACGTTACTGCTACAATGATTTGCAGGGCCATTGCAAATAAATAAATGTCATTCTTAATAATAATAATAATAATTATTATTATTATTATTATTTAAAAATGTAAGCGTGAGAGAGAGAGAGAGAAAGATTTGGAATTCACTGTTTAATTAATACGCTTATAAAGTGACACTACAAAGCTACACCAGCAGGCCTGCTTCAAATCCAGCTCCATGTGGTCTCCTATTCGAGATGAGAGTGATTGTAACTCCAGCAAAGTCAGAGATAAGTGTGTGAGCCACAAACCTCATGATTAGCCTTTTCAAGCAGCTGCACCAGGGGGCCCTTCTGGTAAAACACAGCCAGAGAGTTTTAGGACGCTGTAGGAGAGTGAGCTGTGTCATGCAGCTCCATCAATGGGCTTATTCAAGTCAAAACTTCAATGCATATTTCATGACACTTAAAGAGTGATCCTGCTATGGAGCTACAGGGGAGCTGCTCTGCAATAGTCTACACCTTTGTAACATTTCTCCCTTAATTGGTTTAAGGTTTCTTGCACCGAATGTGGCAAGAAAAATCACTTTCTCATTCTCTCTTGCTCCTTTTACGCACATGTCCCATGACCCACATAACAGCAATAGTCATGTGACTTCTTGATAATGCTTGTGAATTGAGCTCAAGTTGCATGATGTCATAAGCAGCCAATTACAGAATTCAGTTTGTACAAATTCATACTTTTTCTAAAGACATCTGCTTCAAAGGAAAATTGTTTTCGAGAAGACTGTGAAGTGCTTAGAAATGAGTCAAACAGACTTTAAAATGACTTGCTAAGTGAGTTTCAGCAGGGTGACAGATTTCCAAACTCATAATCCACCTGGAACCACACGGAGCGCGCTCAGAACATTCACTCAATAAGCTGCTTTTGCACAGAGAAATGATAAAAAATAAACTTCCAACATTCTGTGAAAAACATGTACGTCTCAGTGGTTGCTAGGGTGCAGCTTCACGGATAAATAAATAAATACAACATTTTTTAAGTATTCATAATAATAAATTGTATTAATAAATTTATAGTAGTATTATAGTAGTAGTAGTATTGTTGCTGTTATATTTAATAACCAAAGCTATTATTATTATTATTATTATTATTATTATTTAGCGGAATGTAAATCATTATATAAAACAATAATATATAACAACAACAATAATAATACTATTTGTATTATTATTATTAAATAACAATACATTTTATTGTTATTGTTAATAATAATAATAATAATAATATTTTTAGCAACACCAACATTCTTCCCCAGCACAGTATAACAATAATAAATACATAAGCACTATTATTATCAATTATACTATACTAAATACTATTCATTATTCTTATTGTTATTATTATTATTTGCAGTAATATTAGTGTTTGTTATTATTACTATAATTATTATTAATATTGAGCTATTCTAAAATGCTTACATGGCACAGTAAAATAAAGCTATTTTTAATAATAATTTTAAATGAATAATCTGGTTTATAGAATGACATGCAGTGCAAGACTGTGATTTTACCCCTTTATACACACACACACACACACACACACACACATATATATATATATATATATATATATACAAAATCGGGGTGGTTGGAGAAGTAAAAGTAATTACATTTGAGGAGTGAAATCATAAAGGGTTACACTCTGAAGTTTATTCATTCCTTACAGGTTGTTCAAATCCCTAACCTTAAGTATATAAGCAATAGTAATGCCTCAGCAAGCAGCACTAATAATCAAAGGTGCCCTGTTTGGGTACAGTGAAATAAACCCTCTGGCTTTGGCGTTTCATCCAGCTTGAAGAAACTGCTCTCAAGCTGATCTCAGATCAGCTCTTTCCCTTCCAAAACACTGGAGCGCCTGTTTTAAATCAAGCTACAGGCGACTGGTAGCCAAAGGGTGAGAGTAGTTACACTGATCCAAGAACGCAATAAATCCCCTGATTACAGCATTACGGGCAGCTTTATTGATTCCATTTGAGTAAACAGTGTGAGAGATGGAGGAAAGCGCGAGAGAAAAAGAAAAAGAAAGGTTGAGAGAGAGAAAGTGTTTTCCTTGAATTATTCTGTTGGCCAGAGCTCTGATTGACAGGACACACATGGATACAATTGCACACAATCACAAAAGCACCTCCACTGCACACATGAACACACACACATTTGCGGAACCTAATAGCGAGTGTGACTCACTCCAGGCCTGCACACACACACACACACACACACACACATACATATATATATATATATATATATATATATATACAGGTTACTAATGGACAGTGTGAATCAAGTCCGGACATGCATTAGTGAGCACAGTATCAGATTTCAGGAGACATATGTGCACTTGGACAGACCACTCACTTGCACACACATATATACACTCTGTATGTACAGATCAGGGCTCTTACTGGTGGGTCGCGAATCAGAAGGTTTTCTGCGATGCTGAATGAGCAGCAGCCAAACACTGAGTCATCAAAGAGTACTGCCTGCCACACGACCACAGCAAGTCAAATTTGCTACAGACCCTGTGAAATCAACATTATGTGGCTTTTAGTCCATTTGTGTTTCGTTTGAGGTCAAATACTGTATATGCTAGTGCACTGACAAAATTCGCTTTAGCAGACAGACGCATTTCAACTTCACAGTGATCATCAGGGCCCAGTTTTTCAAAAGTATTCCACTAGGATTTTGGATTGGACCAAATCTTGAAAATGGGTTCTTCAAAAGAAAAAATTTATTACATTATCGGATTAGATCACCTAATCCAATCTTGGTTTTGATCCGGATCAAACCTTCAGTTTGGGTTTTTCAGAACTTTTTTGTAGGATTTGAATCACTTTGATCCAAAAAATCTGGATTACCCTGATCCCATCAGAAAGGTGGATTTAGCGTGGATTTCATGGGCAAAATGTAATGAAAACCTAATCTGTTTTATCTTAATTTATCAAAAATTACTATATTTGGATCATGCAGTATCTTACAAGACATCCTATTTTTTCATAAGTTTTAAATTTTATTTGTTCATCTGTCAGGCTACAGTGATTAGGTAGGCTTTAACATATTCAATCTTTTAGTATAGGCCTATAGCAAAGTAGAAAGAGTTTAGCCTCATAAATAATCCCCCAAACAGCTGTCAAATTTGATCACTGATTTTTGAAATTTGATCACTGATTTTTCTTATTTTTAGTTTTTTTTTTGTTTTTTTTTAAAATGTGTGCGTTTTCATTTCCAATAAAAATAAACTTTTATTAACCCCACACTGGCTATTCTACTTGTTGCTCTTTACTTTTCTATAGTTCTACTTTGTGATATTCTATCCTGTTTGAGCACTGGTTATCCAGATTTGGTGATCCTGAAAAGTTCCTATCCGGATCAGATTGATCCAATTCAATGTTGCTTTGAAAAACTGGCTCAAAAGTAAGCTGGATTACTTGATCACGGATCGCAAAAAAAAGGATTACTAAATCCAGATAAATTTTATCCGGATTTAACCTTTTGAAAAACCGGGCCCAGGTGTATCAGGCCAAACTCTCTGGATCAGGGGTGTCAAAAGTGTCACGAAAGTGATAGCCCGTGTGATTGTAGTATTAATTTGGTGGTGCTGGACTGTCACCTATGGCTTACCTTGAGTTGGATGCGCCTGTGAATCCTTCAGGATTCTTCGGAGCGGCAGTGGATATGTTCACTGAGTGCTTCTTTGAAGCGCAGAACCAATCAAATGAATTGTTTCAGTTACGTATGCAACCTTCATTCCCTGATGGAGGGAAAGGACACGTTATGTTGAGTATGACAACAGACCGGGGTCTTGTTCGGGGCCCTGATTCTCTCTGCTTAAGAGAAACACCAGTGAGAATTGGCAAGTGGTTGGAAGGCATGGATCACTCCGGTCTTTTTTTTTCTTATTGTAAAAGACACTAATATAACTAATATATAGTAAGTGCTAGACACCATTCGAATCGGTTAGGCGTCTACATTTTGAGTTCACTCTCAGTAACAACAAAAGTGTGTGTGTTTGCAAAATTAGGAAAATAAAAAGCAATTTTTCTGTTTTTAAAAAGCTGTCACTAAAATTAACTAAAACTCTGTGAAAACATGATACACAGACATGAGACACATATCTATAAAAAGCTTAAAGTGTCTTCTTTTGAATGCAAGTCATGTTGAAAACAAATATTCATTGATTAAGTAATCAACACTATATTTAGTTTCCAGTAATGGGCAGTGACGCTACTAGTTTAACTACATTTCTCAGTAGCTTGTTGGTAGTGTCGCTATTTTCACAATCAAAGATTTGATAACACACATTCAGGTGATTCCCAATTAACACAACCGCTGCAATTCAGTGCAATCTGCTAACACTAGCAACTTGTAAACACCTAACTCTGGGGTACTCAACAAGCATCCAGTCTGTGTTAATATTGTGGCCCCCGTCACGCTGAAGATTGATGTATTATCTATATAAGCAGTGTGAATTTTTTTATTAAATAAATATATACATAGCTGTAAATGTTGCTGAAACTCCCCAAGTGCTTTGAGTTGCTTTTAATATACATTTGAAAAAGGCAACATGCCCCAAACCTAAATGGAAGCATTGTCCAAAAAAGAGAACATGTACAGTAGGTGGACAACCAAAATGTCCACTGCCGCCGCGGCAAAGTCCCGGATTTACACTCAACAAAAATATAAACGCAACACCTTTGTTTCTGCTCCGTTTTTACATGAGATGGACTTAAAGATCTAAAATTCATTTCTCTCAAACATTTTTCACAAATCAGTCTAAATGTGTAATAGTGAGCACTTCTGCTTTGCTGAGATAATCCATCCCACCTCACAGGTGTGC
>JAUCNO010002611.1:0-11319 GCA_032353835.1 Enteromius viviparus
CCGCATGGCAATCTTTTAATCATTAATTGACGGATGTCTAAAATATAAAAATAAGGAGAAGCCAAAAACAGGCCCGAGGCCCGACCCGAGTCTGAACTATGAAAAAAAATTGGCCCTAAGCCCGAGGGGCATAAAAAAATCGGGCCCAGGCCTAAATGCAGGGCTCTACAACAGTTAGTCCATTAAAAGATATGATATTTAAAATGGCCTGTGACTGGCAATGTTAGTGTTATGCCATTAGTATTAGCTTTATATTTAGTATACAGTTTTCTATCTATTTAAGATGTCACACCATATCACCGCACACGAAATGCTGATAGCATATTTTATTGCACAGTATTTCATGTACCTGCAGCAACTTTTTTAAAGCATAAATTTAACACATAATTAATAATAATAAATCCAAAATGTAACATTTAATTTAATCTACTTTTTGGCAACATCACAGTTTTAAATTTATTCTTTTAATTCAGCCACAGATAAAGATCATGTTTACCCACCGCAAAAAGAGATGTGTCAAAAAACAACACACATGGTTGTGTTAACAGCATTCTGACACGTGTTGTGTAACATATGATGTGTCATGTTCCAGTCTGTTTTAGTTTCATTTTTGACTCCCAAATATGTCCTTATTTGGAAGTTCCTGTTATCAATGTGATTATTGGTTTGTTCCCAGCCATCTTCCACAGGTGTTTTCAGCTCTCCTCGTGTTTGATTGTGTATTCTATTTCTCAGAGTCTCTCTTTTCAGTCGTTAATTGTTACTCACCATGTCAAATGTTTCAATCGTTGAAAGTTATCAAAGATTCCTTTGTATTTCTGAGTTTCAAATATTCTTCGATTATTATAGGAATTATAGGGGGAAGAATGCAAGATGGCGGCGCACGCAGTTGCAGCAGCTCAGTGTCCCACCGGTCGGTGTTGTGTTTGGATAATTTTGTACGTCTTGTTTTTTGTTTTGTGTTCAGTTAGTCGAGCGGATAACATCTATAGCCGATATGATCTTCTTAAGATCGGCATGAGCCACCGTGAGAGTGTAACTAGCGAATTTGTTCGCGTACATAAGATACCTGTGAAAATAGCGAGGAGACCGGGCTCTCCGTGGATTACTATCCCGGTGGGGAGGAGGCTCCGGCGGCGTCGAGAGAGAGGGAAAAAGCGAGGCTGCCGGGCTGGCTTGCTAACCAGGCTACGGAGGTAGCCACTCAAACCACCGCTCCCTAGTCTATTCCTATCGAATGCCAGATCCCTTACAAATAAGATGGACGAATTTACAAATAGCAGCAAACAACTACGTTAAGGATTCATGCATACTGCTTATCACCGAGACATGGCTTCATCAATCCATTCCGGACTCTGCTATCGAGCTAGCGGGCTATACTATACAGCGCTATGACCGAACAGCGGACTCCGGTAAGAGCAAAGGAGGGGGGCTCTGTGTGTATGTCAACAACAGCTGGTGTACTAACACAGTGATCATAGATCGTCACTGTTCACCAGATATAGAATATTTGACTGTAAAATGCAGGCCCATTTATCTTCCAAGGGAGTTTACCGTGGTCATAATAACAGCTGTTTACATACCACCAGATGCCAATGCTAACTCAGCTATCGCAATTTTGCATACGAACATCAGCAATAAACAGAGCTTATATCCTGATGCTGTACATGTCATGGCAGGGGACTTTAATCAGGCGGACTTAAAAACAGCATTCCTTAGATTTTACCAGCATGTTAAGTGTGCCACTAGGGGTGACAATATTCTGGATAAAGTTTTTACTAACATTAAAAATGGCTATAGAGCTAGACCTTTACCACATTTGGGCCAGTCTGATCACTTGTCCCTGTTTTTAATTCCTGCATATGCCCCCCTCAGGAAAACTGCTCCCACCATCACTAAGACTGTTACTACATGGCCAGAGGGTGCTTCGCAGCAGCTGCAGGACTGCTTTGATTATACCAACTGGGAGATTTTTGAACAGCAAGATCTGGAAAAGTTCACAGACAGTGTACTGTGTTATATAAAACACTGCATAGACACTGTCACAATGGACAAACGTATTTGGGTGTACCCCAACCAAAAGCCCTGGATGACCCGTGAAGTCAAGCAGTTGCTGAGGGAAAGGAACACCGCCTTCAGAACTGGAAATAGGGACCACTACAGCCTGGCCCGAGCCAATCTGAAGAGAGGCATCAGGAAGGCCAAGGCAGAATTGAGGAAAAGGATTGAGGACCATCTGGAGAGTAACAACAGCCGGCAGGTGTGGCAGGGAGATCAAAACTTGACGAACTACAAGACCAACATCGGATCTGCCGAAGGCGACCTTGCACTGGCGGAGGAACTGAATATCTTCTTTGCCCGCTTTGAGGTTACATCACTGAAGGCACATCAGTATGACACAGCCCACAGTAGCACCATCCTCTCGTTGGAGGAACACGAGGTAAGGCGCACCCTGCGGGCCGTCAACCCAAGGAAGGCGGCAGGTCCTGATGGTATACCAGGTCGAGTGCTGAGGGACTGTGCAGACCAACTGGCTGGGATCTTTACCAGGATCTTCAACCAATCCCTTGCACAGTCGACCGTCCCACCCTGCCTCAAGTCCTTCACCATAGTCCCCTTGCCCAAGAAGTCTCACATCTCCAGTTTAAATGCCTATAGACCAGTGGCACTTACTCCTGTGGTGATGAAGTGCTTTGAGAAGCTGGTCCGCAGTCACATTTCAGCAGCACTGCCCCGCAGCTTGGATTCTCACCAGTTTGCCTATAAAGCAAACAGATCCACGGAAGACGCTGTAGCCACAGCACTTCATGCCGCCGTGTCACATCTGGAGGGACATGGGAGCTATGTGCGGATGCTTTTCGTGAAATACAGCTCTGCTTTTAATACTATCCTTCCACACAGACTGGTGACCAAGCTACAAGACTTGGGGCTTCCCCGCAGTACCTGCACGTGGATCAACAGCTTTCTCTCCAGCCGCAGACAGAGAGTGAGAGTTGGCCATCATATATCCTCAGTCCTAAGTCTCAGCACTGGTTCTCCACAGGGCTGTGTTCTCAGTCCACTATTATACTCTCTCTACACATACGATTGTACCCCTGTCCATCAGAGCAACACTATTGTGAAGTTTGCAGATGACACTACTGTGATAGGACTTATTTCCGGGGGTGATGAGTCAGCCTACAGAGATGAGGTGGAACAGCTGTCAACATGGTGTATGGCAAACAACCTCCTCCTTAACACCTTTAAGACCAAAGAACTCACAATAGACTACAGAAGGAAAAAGACAGAGACTACACCAATTATCATCAGAGGGGACTGTGTGGAGAGGGTAGCAAACTTTCGCTTCCTGGGAGTCAACATAGAGGAAAATCTATCCTGGAGCGTGAACACCTTAGAGCTGCAGAAAAAGGCCCAACAGAGACTGTACTTCTTGAGAATACTCAGAAGGAATAACATCACACAGAGACTTTTGGTGTCATTCTACAAAGCCTCAATTGAAAGCACAATAACATACTGCATCTGCATTTGGTACACCAGCTGTACAATAGCCCAGAGGAAAGCACTCCAAAGGGTTATCAATACCGCTCAAAGGATCATTGGCTGCTCTCTCCCCACACTGGAAGATTTACACAGCTCTCGCTGCTTCAAAAAAGCCCAGAGTATTATAAAGGACACCTCACACCCTGGCCACTCCCTGTTTGAACTGTTGCCTTCAGGCAGACGGTACAGAGTAATTAAAACAAGGACAAATAGACTCAAACACAGTTTTTATCCAACTGCAATAGCCTGTCTTAATGCTGCTAAAAAATAATTGGACACCTTGCTGCATTTGGGAATTAATTATGCACTGAAGTATGTGTGTATGTTATTGTATTTATTTCTTTTTTTGATACACTGACTCTTTTAATTTCGTTGTACCTGTGACAATGACAAATAAAGTACTAACTAACTAACTACAGTAACTAACTAACTAATACTCCGCGACTCCAGCAATCTCCTTTCCTGCATGGCACAACCTGTAACAGAACAACTAACCTTAAAAAATCCTCCTTCAAGGACGCCATCTGATGTTCCGAATGCCGTCTGAGGCTCACACTGTTCAAGCGCCGCCCAATGCTCGACCTGCAAGAGCGACCGTTAGAAGCAGTGCTGCAAGTCCAATTCCCTGTGGATTCCATTCTTCATTTACGGCCAGGAGAGCCGTCCCCTAAACCCATTCCCAAACTGCAGCCAAAAGAAGCTTTCCATTTACCTGCGGATTCCATTCCACAATCACAGCCAGGAGTGCCAATCCAGTTCCCACAGATTTCGTTCTGCAGTCAGGGCCAGGAGAGCTGTTCCAGTTCCCCATGGATTTCATTCTGCTTTCCCGGCCAGGAGTGCCAATCCCTTAATAAGAGTATCCAGTTCCCAAGACACGGCAAGTAACCGCACCTCCAGGGTCTGCGCCACAGGGGAGCAATGTGGCCATTCCCATGGAGTTCAGGGCTTTTTTTTTTAACATGGACCCCTGTGACTCCCTGTCCGCCAAGTTCTCCTGGGGCTCCTAATCCGCCATGGCCTCCCAGGGTTCCTGTTCCACCATGGCCTCCCGGGGCTCCTGTTCCGCCCTGAAGGCGATCAGTGACTCTGCCCCCTTCCGGCCTCCAGGGTGCCTGCCCTCCCTCCTGGTTTTTGTTATTTGTTTTTTTTTCTTTGTCGGCATGAGGTCACAATTGGCGGGGAGGGGGGTGTAATGTCATGTTCCAGTCTATTTAAGTTTTGTTTTTGTCTCCACGTGTATGTCCTTATTTGCTAGTTCCTGTTGTCAATGTGATTGTTGGTTAATTAATTCCCAGCCGTCTTTCACAGGTGTTTTCAGTTCTCTTTCGTGTTTGATTGTGTATTTTATGCCTGTGTCGGCAAGTCTAACTTCTCAGTCGTTATTTGTTACTCTCCCCATGTCAAATGTTACAAGCGTTAAATGTTACCAAATGTTTCTTTGTGTTGTTTATTAAAATATTATTTTATTATACTCCTCAACTTCAGTGATCTCCTTTCCTGCACGGCACAACTTGTAACACAACGTGTAATTGTTGGTCAAAAAGACTGGCACAATAAATGTGTTATCTCCTGGTTGGGCAGTTTGTGTGAATGGAAATAAAAACAATAAATATATTTTTTATAGTAGCACATTCAAATCTCTAAAATGAATAAAAAATCATTAATAAAATAAATATAGGATATATCAAACTTTAAATATTAATGGCTTTTTGGGGGGCCAATCACACCGTTCGAAAGTGGTGAAGTGTGATGTTGTGCATAAAATTCTCATCTTTTCCTCTAAATCCATATTAATCCATTTGATTCTTTAGAAATGATTTCTATATGAGCTCTGTGTGTACCTTTTTGAAAGTGCTTGTGATCGATGTGTTTTCTGAGCGTTCTGTCTGGAAAATGCCAGCTGTCTTTGGTTTGTGACCTTGGGTGCGCAAAGAGGTATAAAGTGGGGAAGAACAACCCCCTACTTTGTGACACTCAGAACTTGTTTCTGTCTGTTTGATTGCGCACCATTCTTGCAAGAATAAAATTTTTTTATAAAAAGCAATTGCTCTATTTGTCTTCTTGATCGAGACTCTCTGAATTTTTGCCACAACAATTTGGAGACGAGGATTTGGGATTCTTTGGATGTTTCTTCCGGACCTAGGTACAAACGGTGATTAGCGATCCTGGACTTAGAGGTCACAGCCCTAAACCCCGTATAAGCTTTGAGGGATGGGGGACCGTTCGCCGAGCCCCGGAAGGGACACCACTGGAACCAGGAAAAGAACCCGTGGCACAGAAAACTCTCGGTAAGAAACAAATTGAATTATAAATTTGAATTATACATTTAATGGGTTTTTGAAGAAAGAGTATAAAATATAATTTGACAAAAAGGGACGAACCATACTGACAGCTGACCGCAAGCAACAGCACCACGGAGAATGATGCAGCCCACCGCGCCAGCAACACCACCAAAGACACTGCTCATGCCCACCGCACCATCAGAGAAATTACCATCTGCGCGACCAAAGACAAGGAAAAGGCTGAGTGAGGAGAAGGCCATGCTGATGTGCCCGAAACTCCTTTGGACGACAACAGAGCCCCAGCGCCGCCTGCATGAATTGTTCAACATTGTTCAATTCTCTGGCCTGGCAGAGTCAGATGACAGAAGAGCTGAGACTGGAGTGTGGGAGAGCCACACTCAACATACTTTGATTCACGCCCGGCATGTTGATAAACTGCTGACGGGAAAGCGTGAGCAGACACAGGCACAGATCGACAAACATCTGCAGCTGAGTTTTGCAAACATCGCAACCGCCGCTGTGAGATATGAGCCACGCTGCGAAAAGCGCGAGAACAGGGACAGAAAAGGTTGCTGGATTTGTGAAACCGACGACCATGAATTGAAAGACTGTTTCAAGTGCTGTGTGTACAAAAAAGATGGACATTGGGCCAAGGACTGTCCGGAGAAGAAGCAAGGAGGAAGGGGAGCGGCCGAGGGAAGGACGAGAGGGGTGCAGCTCACCACAAGTCTAGGGAAGTGAACATAAATTAATAACTCACATACACATGCACTGATAATCTATCTGCTATCTGCAATGAAGAAAAGCTTGCTTTCCTGTTTGTATGTTTAAAATGAATGTTGATAATGCTGAAAAGCAACTTGTTACATATGAATGTGAGGCGTTCAAAGAACTGCCGAAATATCAATTGATAGTTAAGAAAACATAAATTAAATTAAAATTTACTTAAAAGATAAACCATGCAAACATGTGACTTGCCATGTGTGCCAGACTGATAGGTTTTGTGGATCGATTTGTGCGTAAGGGCGAGCGATGCTTGAGAGATACACAGAAACCTTTGATTAGTAAAAAAGAAACAAGGGACACATAACCAGTGATGATGATTGGTGTGTCTGTAATGGTGTAACTGAGAACGCGATGATTGGCTTAGATCAAGTAAATTTCCTTTGTTTGCCAATCAGAGGCAGAGTAGTGTGGGTGTTTGTTTTTACACACAAGCACGCGCACAGTCAGTGGCACACACCGACATCCAGGAGTCGCAAAGATGGCAAGTTCAACAGGTTCAAAGCTAGCTTTTGAAAACTGGAAATATAAGCACTACTTTTCCCTCGCATTTACTGAAGCACCTCACATTGTCACATGCCGCCACAAAATTAGTGGCTAAAAACTCAAGGGATAACGTGAGCAGCGCTACCAAAGGAGGAGACGAAGCCACTACATCAAAGCAGCAAAAATTAGATTTTTCTCCACCGCAAACACTTATTACTCAGACAGAATTAAACAAAATAATATCTAGATATATAGTTGAGGACATGCTGCCGTTGTCTACAGTTGAGTCGGATTCTTTCCGGGCAATCATTGCGAAAATACCCGCAAGAGAGGGGTAAGCCCACCATGCAAAAAGACATTTTCAAAGCTTCTGGTTTTGAGATACAACCACTGGTTTAATAGTTAGGATGAATAAATGGATGGATATATGGCCAATGGTCACATATGGACATAGAGTTTTATTGTTTTACCTTTTGTGTTTCACTACAGTATATAATTTGATTATTATTATTTGTTTATTTTTGGTACATTTCTTCATTTGTTCTATCCAATAAATATTTAAAGTTCTAAATCATTTATTGTGCTTTATTTTTTCACTATAGTAACGACAATATTTATATTATGTTAAATTTGATAGTTGTCTCTCACATTGTCCCACAACAACATTAAAATAGTGTAGATTAGTGTACACTGTGTAATATTTATTTTCTAGTTATATTAAATTAGATTTTTTTTTTTAAAGTAAGGCAATAGTTACTTTGCCTGGTAATTAGTTACTTTTGTAATGATGTAACTCAGTTACTAACTCAGTTACTATTTGTGAGAAGTAACTAGTAACTATAACTAATTACTTTTTTAAAGGTACGTTCCCAACACTGCAGACAACCAGCGTCTGATAAACACCAACATCTGTGACTGTGAGCAAAAAAATTAAGGAGAGGTTGTCATAAATTGGCTCTTCATCAAAAAGGGCTTTGTTTTGCACATTGAATCAGTTTTTTTTTTCTTTCGTCCTTCTTCTGCAATTTGATTGGGCCACATGGCTTTTTTTTTTTTTTTTTAAATGTTGTTGTTTTTTGTTTGTTTTGTTTGCAAATACAAATGCAATAATATTTCATGTTATAAAAAAAGTTTTTAACGCTAAAGGCTAATATATGTTTTCTGCAGTAAACTCATCTTAAGAACTCTGATGTCTGATGAGATGGGACAGGTGTTCCACTCAGGATTTAATTGTAAAGCTAGAGGCACAGCTATTTTAATCCTTCTGAAGTTGTCTCTGATCCCAACGGTAGATATGTGATTGTGTCACGGGCTCTTTATGATAGTCAAGTGGTTTTAATTAGTGTTTACGCGGCCAACTAGGATAATCCAGACAATCTTTTACCAAACTCTTTTCCAAACTCCCAAATTTAAACTCTTATCAACTGATCTTAGGAGCTGATTTAAATTGTGTCTTAAATACCGTTTCATCTCTTAAACCAGCTATTCTATCTCAGTTTTCTTAAATTTTTCATTCCTTTATGGAAGGATACGTAATTATTGACATATGGCGGTTTTTGAATGCCTCCTCTTCCTTGATTATTTTATCACTGACAGCAAACTTATTACCCAAGTACAATCTTCTCTTTATGATCTGTATAATGAAAGGGCTCTCTTACAATCTGAATGTAATCTTCTTTCCACTAACCAAGCGGAGCAGCTTTTATTTACATCACAACGTTGTTTTTATGTATTTGGCGATAAACCAGGCAAAGCTCTTGCACTGCAACTTAGGCTTCAAAGGTTAATTTGAGTTTTATTGCTCAAATTAAAACCACAGTTGGAAATATTTTATCAGACCCTCAAGAAATTAATAAAAAAAAGTTGAGTAGGTACTACATTTAAAATTTAACGTACTACCTAAGACCAAGCCCTCCCACCCATCCAAGCCATGTAGCATGACATTCTTTCTTGCCAGCCAAGGCTTTTCCTCTACCGAGCAGCGCTTCACCGGGGCACAGAAGGCGTTCCAGGCTATCCGACACTTCCTTTCTAAGCGTTCCACCCCACCTGCCGCAGCAGGCAGCCGAAGCAGGAGCCACAGAGAAGTCACTCGAGATCTGCTACCAGGCACTTCCCCTTTCTGAATAGGGCTGGACCCACCGCCTCAGGCCCTGTCCTGATCAGAATATAAAAAAGTAACACGCACAAACAGCGAGCCTAAACTTGCACACCTCACATTGTAGGATGATCAAAAACTTATGCAGGGCATTGGTTTCTATGCATGCTATCTGCCTGGGCTTGCTGTCATATGTCGATTGTTCTTGCTTACAGTGCAGTGGGATTGAACTGTGCTCCCATAGCGTCTTAGCAGATGAAGTACGAGTAAAGTGTCGACAGGGAACGAATAGGTTACTTTCGTACATCAGGTTCCCTGAGACAGGGGAACGAGTACTGTGTTCCATGCCACGCTATAAGCATTCTTTGCTTCAGTCGAAGTATCCTGAATCCCGTGGCCAAGCGGCCGCTAATATTCTCATGGCCTTCAGGGCTTCAACAACAGGAGCAGCCATAGGTTCAAACCTGTAACTGTCCAGTATCACTGCATGATTTAATAAGGCTTCAGTTAGGAGGAAAAAAGGAGATGCAGACGCAGTACTCATTCCCGTGTTTCAGGGAACCTGGGTTACGAAAATAACCTATTAGTTTTCTTTTGAATCTGATATTTGACCTCAAAAATAAAAATTAACTTAAATTCATACATTAACAATATGCTTATCATGAAGATGTATTTAAGCAATTATTTGAATATGTTATATATGAATTGCATTTTAAGAAACCCACACTTACTGTAATTTTGTCTGTAGGCTCTAAGCATTGCAGATCGTCTCGCAAACGAGTTGAATATGTAGTCAGCGATATTCTTGTAACCTAATTCAATCACACCATCTTCGCTTGTTGTATTCCCTCTCGGAGTATAGCTTTCTGAATGATAATATCCCACTGTGATGTCATCAAGAATAACTGTACAACTAAATTTAGGAAACTGTGTTTCTCCTTGAATATAAGTTGAAAGTAACCTCAAAGAGTGAGAACCTGAAACACAAATTGATTGTTGCTGTTGTTGTCTGCTTGATTATGAATAGGTACAATAGCTTTGTATGTATTTCTTCCATATGAGACAGTAGGCCTATACAGTAAAACTGTATCCTGTATTTATTTCAGATAAAAATGTAAATCTTGGCAGCTGAAAAATTACTTTTACTTTTTTCATATAAAAATTATGAGTAATAATTTTAATAAATTTTCTTTATTAATCTTGAATTTATTTCATTAAACAGGAGTAGGTTTTAAAAATCGAATATATAAAAACATTAAGTACGTACCAAATGACGAAGCTGGAAGTGAAAGTACAAGTGAAAAGATCAGGACACGAGATCCTGTCCATCTGTGCTGCATGCTTTTAGTCTTAAAGTATGGTGCAAAAAAACGTTCCCTGCACGTTTTTGTTCTATCAACAAACTGCAGGCGACGGCGTTTCTCAAACTCGGTTTGCTTAGCTATTCTTTCTATTTTGTGAGACGGGGATCATGCAGGAACAAAAAAACAAGTAATGATCTGCTCACAAGCAGTTTTGGTATAGGCTTGTGCAGAGCCGTTTTCAACTGTTCTGGGCTTGTCAGGGCCACGATCACCTCTAGGAAGTATTTTAAAGAAATTGGCTGGACATTGGACTGTTGTGTTTCTTGACAACAGCAGGATTTGAGAATAAACAAATAAAAAAAAACATCTTTAAACCCAATGGAGGATGAGTGAAAATATGTTTTCCCTCCTCGTCGAAAGTGGCTTTTGGCTAATTGTTTCTAAAGGTTACGCTATACTTCAAAGAAATTCAGTTCTATTTATGTCACTGTTATTAAGATCTATTTATTTTAAGCATAAAAGTCCAATACTGTGGTCTTATCCTGTATTAATGATATGATGACCCATTTAAATAGTTATAAAATTGTTGAGTAAACAAAGTCCAACAAAGTTTGTACTAGACTTTGATTAGCTGGATCAGGTATGTTTGATTAGGGTTAAAGCTCAACTGTGCAGAACTGTGGCTTTCCATGAGTTGAGTTTGAGACCAGTGCTTTAAAGCAGTGGTTCTCAACCTTTTTTTGCAATGGGCCGCAATATGTCCAAGTTCAAGTCTCACGGGCCGCATATTATTTACACATGACGTCATCAACGCTCAATAACC
>JAUCNO010002612.1:0-11315 GCA_032353835.1 Enteromius viviparus
AAAGAATGGCCACTACGCTAATATTAGTCTGTCTCTCTCTTATTCTGTTCCTCAGTCCGTATCCAGATCAGACGGTGAATGCATTTAATTATATTATCATCCAGAAAATAAATTATATATTCAAATAGATAGCAGTTATTTAACAATATTTCACAATATTACTGCTTTTTCTGTATTTTGGATCAAACAAATGCAAATCTTTAACAAACATTAAAAACCTTACTGAAAACTTGACTGGTAGCTTATAGTATAGTTAAATAATGATAACAAATCGCAAACAATATTATTGCAGAGCTGCATATATACAGGTGGATATATAGCAGAATATAAGTATATTATTATCCAGCTGTTTATGTAAAATGTGGCTGTATACTGTAGATATATATACAATAAGTGCAGGTGTTTAGAGGTTTAGAGCATTAAGGTCATGGCTTTCTGTGAAGCTTAGGGTTAGGGTTAGAAGAAGACAGGAGAAGCTGTATGTATGTGATTACCGTCTGGAGGGTGTGTGTCTCGTCTGCAGGGGGCGCTGTGAACATGAGCAGTCGGCGTGAGCGTGGCTCTGAACGGAGATGTTAGAGTGATGAAGACCGACGACACCATCCTCTTCTGAGGGGCCGCCGATGCCATGATGCTGCCTGACACACCAGAGAAACGTTTCTGCAACGCTGGCGCAACGTCTGTTTCCGACAGAAAAATATCTGCTAAAACCTGCTTCAATCTACATGCTTTTACACATCGATGAGATCAACTAAATAAATTCACTAAATAAACAATAAAAGCAAAACCAGTCATGAGGGCCCATTATTCAAAATAACTCCTCTCTCCGCTGATGTCTGGTGTGTTAGGAGAGGACAATATTGGGCTGAGATACAACTATTAGTAAATCTGAATCTGACAGTGCTTTAAAGTTTAAAGTTGTCCAAAGGAAGTTTTTAGCAATGCATTTGTTACCCAGGAGCACAGCAGCAGTCAGCAGCAGCTGTATTTGCAGAAATAGGAACAAACATTGTATGAGTCAAAATTATTAATTTTTTCATGCTAAAAATGATCAGGACATTAGTAAAGATCATGTTCCATAAAATATCTGGTAAGGATTCTAACATAAATATATCAAAACCTCGTCACATGCATTACTAAGAACCTCATCTGAACAACTTTAAAGATGATTTTCTCAATGTTTAGATTGTTGCGCTCCCGCAGATTCTCTAATATTGTCCTGTCCTTCACATATCCAAACCATACATTCATGGAAATAGTATTTATTCAGATTTCAGATGTATACATCTCAATTTAAAAAAACTGACCCTTATGACTTGTTCTGTGTTCCGGGGTCAGACATGAAGTTATATATATATATATCTATGGTAGGTCATTTATAAAAATATATTCACGGAACTTAATATCTCAAAGATTTTTGGCATAAAATGAACAATACACAAATATCTGAGTAGTAGTTAAGCGTGTCAGAGTCCTCGACTAAACCTGACGTCTTCTCAGTCCACTCACGAAGGTGTGGAGTGACGAGAGTTTTAGGTAAAGACTGCAGCGTTAGTTAAACTCTTCATGTACAGAATAAATCTGAAAACAGACACAGATGTGCGGAGATGCTTCACACTGAAGGATCTTCAGCAGAGCTTCATCAAGGCACAGACGACTGAATGACAGAAGAAGAGCAGAAGTTCTCTGTCCTGGTGCTGGGAAGTCTCACGTACCTGATCCGCAGAGCGAACTCTTGCTCGCAGTGCCTCCTCGTTCCTGGAGATCTGTAGTGCCTCAAACACGGGCGAGCGACAGACGGACAGACTGAGGGAGAGAGAGCTGTAGCAGTCAGGATCGTATCTGCAGCAGGCCACGCCTTTTCCTCCCTCGATCGCCCTCCTGTCTCTCTCTCTCTCTGTCTGTCTCTCTCGGAGCAGAGGTGAAGAGTTAAACAGTTACTGACTGACACAGCGCAGTAAAATGTATGACACACACACACACAGGCATGTCTACAAACACAAAGGCATGCAGTTACTTGAACAAACACACACACACACACACACACACACACACACTTTATCAGAGAGGCAGCAGGATGTGACTGTACCTGTCTCTCTCTCTCTCTCTCTCTCATTGTTCTGTCAGTGTTATTTTCTTTACCTCCCTCAGTGTGTCTGCCCTCTTTTCTCTCCCTTCCCCCACTCCACTCGTTCTCTCAACGGCCAAAGACCTTCATCAACCACAAGAGCTATAACAACTGTACCAACTATATAATCTATATCAAAACACTAAACTATAAGTGACCCTGGAGCACAAACCAAGAGTCTTAAGAGTCAATTTTGTGAAAAACCTTTATCCATCATCTGAAGCTGAGTAAATCATCTCTCCGCTGAAGTCTGGTGTGTTAGGAGAGGACAATATCTGTCTGAGACACAACTATTAGACAATCTGAATCTGAGGAGCAGAAACATCTAAGTATTGTTCTTAGCACTGATCAGAGATAAAGTTTTGATATATTTACGGTAAGAATATCTTAATGCAACATGATCTTTCCTTAATAACTACTCAAACTATATACTTAATAAACTATTAATAAAGTGAAGAATATAACTACATCAACTGGCTATTAAACTTTATGATGTGTATGCGGACGCTTTGGACAGTTTGTGTGGGATTGTCCAGCGAGATGAGACTCGTATCAGCAGATAGTTCTGGCTTTAGTGTGAGTTTAACCTCCAGAGCACAAGAACAGCCTCCGTCACGCTGGAATCTGGGGGGAGGAGCTAAAGAAGAAAAAACACAAAGGAAGGAGAGGGGGAGGGGCTGTGGAATGCATCGGTGACGTCATAGCTCCAGGAGGGATCCTGTCCAATGGTGACATCATCCTCCACACAAGCCCCGCCCACAACATATCAGGCCCGACAGAACGACTCCAGAGCGAAGTTTGAGCAGAAAAGAGGAAAATCTGATTAGAAAAACTAAAAATCGCTTTTATGAAAGAAATCACACATGAGAGCAAACTATGTGCCAGAGAAACAAGTAGGGCTGAAAGCTGTCGATGATCTGTCATCACTGAGGAAGACGTTTTACCTGTTTTACTGTGTTTAGTTAGTGATTGACTAGCGTTTATCTGCCCTGGCATACGTGCATCAGATAAACATTCAGTGGTCAGCTTCTCGTTTGAGGTGAAAGTACAAACACCACAAACAATTTACCGTGATAACATACTCTGAACAGAAGCAGAACGTTACCATAATTCCTTTACCATGGTATCACTGTAGTAAAAGTATACCTTTTTTGGCGTACTGATTGCCATTTGTACAATAGTTTTATTTTAATACAAATAATATGGTTAAACTATGGCTATGGTTAATTTGTGGCTACATATAGTATATATAGTATAGAATAGTAACCATCTCGCTCACTGTACAGTCAGCAAATTTGTTATGACTCACGATTAGAAAAGAAGAGGCTAGTGAACGTCATCATCATCCTGAGGGGAGCGCGCGTTTCCCGCCAGTGACTCGATGACGGCGCCATCTTCTGGACACACTGCGGAGAGACGCTCATAAACACGGAGATTCAGTCAGAATCCGGCGCAGAGCTTGAAAACCACGAACAGATTAAATGAGTAACGCCACATTTTTATTGAAAGCGTGATTGATGTAGTTTTCCTCACAGAAGAACAGCGAATAAGCGATTTGAGAAGCTTGCGATATATTTCATCTGATTAGTCCTAGACTCTGATTGTAAACTTACTTGAATTTTCTTTTCGACACAGAGAAGTTGATGAAAGGCTAATAATACATCATTTAATCATAAAGATGTAAAATTACATTAAGTAAATAATTGAAAATGACTAAAAAGAGTTATCTAATGTTTAATTATTTCACCTGTCATGTGTCCATTAACCCACAACAGAGAGCATGCTGTTAAATTAAAACTAAATATTTTGGATCAAATGTGTTCAGCTGATGAAAACGCTTCACATGACAAACAGAGAAGTCTCTGAAGCGGTAGTAAACACAGACACACTGAAGTCAGTCAGTAAAAAACTTTATTAACAAACTACAAGTTAAAAAATGCGAAGGTTTAATCAGAGATAAGGTGAGGTAAAACCGTTCTTCCCAAGATTCAAGAGTCCGCTGTAGTGCATTAAACCGGGTCGTGTGGGGAATCAGTGTGTGTACAGCAATGCTCGCTGTCTCAGGACGTCCCAGAGGAGCATACTGAGGACCGTATGAGGAGCCAGACGCATAAACACGGGCGTCATGCCTTTATACAGACCCGTGATCCCCTCAGTAGCGCACACCTTCATCAGACAGTCCACAAACCCGCAGTACAGCCGGCCCTGGGAGAGAGCTTGGGGTTTAATACTTGTTCATGTTGTTTTATGTAGTCTTATATAGTGTGTGTTTACCCTTTTAAACTCGTCCACTGGCTGGTTGTACAGGCGTGTGCTGATGACATCAAACGGCGTCATGGTAATCGCCACGGCAACCCCGCTGATTATAGCGGCGGTGAGAGCATTGAGGCAGCTGTGAGGATCGAACCACTGCAAACACATCCACAAACTAGAACGTGTGAGTCTGTGCTCATTTACATATGCAGATGTGTGTGTGTGTGTGTGTGTGCTGACCTGGGCGCGCGTGACCCTGTCTTTAGCTGAGCTGAACGTGGCCAGTTGAGCCGCTGAGCCCACCATGACCCTGGGGACGGCCCCGTTAACACCCCGCCACAGACCCGTCACACCCTCACGCCGGTAGATGGAGACGAACGCGCTCAACACACCCTGAACAACACACACACACACTCGGTCAATATCCCACCAACTATACTCTCACAATATACTCATATATACTCATACAATATACTCAAAATGACTTCTATTCAAACATACTCATGCTCACGTATACTCACACAATACACGCAAATATTTAATAAAGTCAGCTACACTCAGATGTACTCTCAAGTATAGTTTCAACTCAAACTCACGTATACTCAAATGAACCTATACTCAGCGTATCACAGATATTTTCAGTGTACACTGTGTGCTCAATTATTAGGCATCATTTCATCCATAATTACTTCTTAAATGTTCAGGTTTGAGGGTTTTGAGCGCTGTGAGATATAACTGATGTGCTCTGATACACATCCTGCAGTGACAGCGAACACGCCTCTGTGTGCTGGACTCTGATTGGCTGCAGCTGCAGAACAATGAGAGGCGTGTCCAAACACACACACACACACACTCCCGGGTCAGGTCATCGTTTGGGTGGGTGCTGGAAAATAAGACTGAATTAGACGTGGATCACGGGACTCAGTACCTGATGGTTGTGCTGGTGTCCGACTGCGATGGTCGCCACCGTCTGCGCCTGCAGGTGTGTCTTCACCTGACGGACACACACACACACACACACACACACACACAGGTCTGTCAATCATAGGAACACATCACGCTTACATAACACTTGTGTAAACAGCCAGGTCGACTCATAAGACATTCATAAGACAGGAAGACACTCCTCTCGTTCTGATATTTGAGACTGCCTCCGGCTGTCAACACTCGAGTGTGTGTGTGTGTGTGTGTGTGTGTGTGTGATTGATGCAGCAGCATACGGACAACCACTCCAGTTACTGCTCCCAAGTGTTCCTGGAAACCAGTAAACAAGAGCAGTCCTGAGCAGAGGAATCGAACGCTGTTTGAGTGTTAATAGAGCGCAGTATGCTTTGAGAATGAGTTCTCGAACAGATGCTGTACAGAGACATGAGAGGCATATTCAGTAAGGGTTGTGTCCAGCGCTAACTAATCCCCTGACAGGAGCCTAAAGAGACGTTTATTAGAGTTAGGGTTAATGAAGACTGATTTCCTCATTCTACGTGTCTAACGTGAGGCGCAGGAACAGCTCCTGGAGCGCGGGTCTCTCACCAGGTACGCGGGTGATGCGATGAAGGCCCCCAGCGCTCCGGCGGCGGCCCCTGACACTAGACGCCCGCCCGGAGCCTCCGTGAGCCCTGCTGCTTCCGTGTAGGAGTAGAAGCTGAGCCGCACGCCGTTCATCAGGCCCTGGTAGAGCAGTGCGGCGCTCAGGCCCTTCTGCAGGCCCCGGAGCCCGTCAGCGCCGGCCACCAGCCACAGAGCCTGCAGCACGCCGCGGTACAGCCTCCGGTACGAGCCCCGCGCCGCCAGCTCGCCCTGCAGCTGCAGAC
The DNA here is from genome assembly GCA_032353835.1 of Enteromius viviparus. Taxonomy (NCBI): domain Eukaryota; kingdom Metazoa; phylum Chordata; class Actinopteri; order Cypriniformes; family Cyprinidae; genus Enteromius; species Enteromius viviparus. The sequence goes on from JAUCNO010002612.1 coordinate 6,193, forward strand.
GGGTCTTCACCACCTCCAGAGGGTTCGTCAGCACACACGCCCCGCAGCACGCCACAGCACCCAGGCAGAAGTCCAGCGGGGGCCACAGGGCCCGGCCGGAGCACTCACCAGCATGACGGAGATTCACCTCATCCACCGCTGATCCTCTGAGAGTGTGTGTGTGTGTGTGTGTGTCTGTGTGTGTGAGAGAGAGTGTGTGTGTGTGTGTGAGAGTGTGTGTGTGTGTGTCTGTGTGTGTGAGAGAGTCTGTGTGTGTGTGTGTGTGTGTGTGTGAGCGTCTGTGTGTGTGTGTGTGTGTGTGTGTGTGTGTGAGAGTGTGTGTGTGTGTGTGTTATCTCACAGCATTCATGTATGTAAGCCTATACTCTACTGTCATGTTTCAGTAGTTGTTTCTCTCAGTCTGAATATGTCGACAGCGCAGAAGCATTTCTAAAACCTGAAAGAGGTGAGAAGAGGTCACATGGCAATGTGCAAACAGCTTGTGACACTCCACAGACAAAGAAACACTTAAAATCACATCATATGAACCTTTTAAACAAGCAGAGATAACAATACTTGCTCAATCAAACACTGAACATGCTCACTAGATAGAATGATATCCAGCTGTGCTCAGAGTTAAAAACACATGCTTGCTTCAGTTAAACCACAGTAACAACTTTACTACACTAACCATAGTATGTGTAACAAAGCATTGTCATATAGATGGTAATCAACCGACCACAAAAAAACCCCACTAGAATTTTACTATAATAAAACCATGGATATTTTCTCATAAAGGGAAGTTTTTTATACTTTACTATATGAAAGCACTTGAATACTTAGCTATAACGCTATAGTTGCTGTGGTAGTAATATAAACAAGTGGCTTTACCCAATACTGTAAGTTTCTACAGCTATATGAAAGTATACTGCACTATGTAGTTCACTATAGTAAATAATACAGTGTGCAGTACCATTCATGAACACAGTGTTGTAAGTACTATAATATACAGTATAATACACTTTATAATAGTATAACACTATAATAGTATTTGTTCATGTGGGGTGTCTGTAGAAGTTTATGATATTGTAGCATTTGCTTTAATTGTCTGTTTAAGTTATGCATTAAATACGCTAAAAACAAAGAAAAGGACTGAACTCATAAACTTTAGAAGCGTTGCAGAAGTGTTCGGTGAGTCTTACCGGCTCTCATCGCGTCTGCGTCTGATTCACACACTCCGGTAAACACGAAGAGCTTGAGCCGACGCCCCGCCCACTGCCCCGCCTCGACCAATCACCGCACGGCTGCTGCCCCACCTCACAGCCTCCCCAGCGCTCGACCAATCAGGACGGAGCACCGCAGACTGAATTCAAATGGGTTAAAGGTGAAAATCCACAGCGGATGTGAACCCAGAACAAACAGAGCTACACAAACCACCGATGACTGCAAATTACCCCAAACACAAACCGATAGAAATAGTTAGCTACATATATAATGATGAATAAATATAGAAAATTAAGGTAAATGGAAATTAAAAATGTATTAAAAAATATTAACACTAAAAATACACCAACTGTTAATATGTGTCACAATACTAACGCTATTCTCTCTGTGAAGGTTTGGAGCGTTAAAAAAAATAAACAATGTAGAAGAATTGTGAGCTGAGATTATATCAATAACTGCACAGCTTTATCGTGATCGTCAAAGATCTCTCTCTCTCACACACACACACCTGCTCTCTCACACACACACTCACACACAAACACGAGAGAGATACACACACACACACACAAACCTGCTCTTCTAGTCTCTCGGGCCTTTGACAAATGGGGCAACTTTTTTAACATAGTAAAAAAATACTTTGTAAAAAATAGTTTGAAATGATACTAAGTTTAGACGTAGTATCTCGCAATTGCTTTTTTTTTACTTTTTATCTTACAATAACTACGCAATTCTAACTTCACATCTTACAATTACTAACACATTTACATTTATAAACCTAAAACAACAATGATGGCACAATGTAGCTGCAGACCTGTGTGAAGTGAGATCTGGTGATGTCACAGCTTTATTCCGTTACAGTCGAGATCATAAAAACTCACACAACATCATCTCAGAGAATTAAGACATGGAGAACTTTATTTCTGTTTACAACCCACAGTCTCATTCCCTCAACATCACCACCACACACTCTCCCTCACACACACACACACACGTTTAATGTAAACATTTCAGGCCGAAAGAGCGGTAAAAAAGGTCCATTTCATCAGTTCCTCCTACAATCGTCTGTATCCTTCAGCGCTTCTGAGAGCGAGATGTGACAGAAACATCCAGTAAAGCACTCCCTTCTGGAGTCCTCTCACAGAGCACACCGCAAAAACATCATCCGCTCGCTCACAAACTGAAACCACAACTATGTTTGAGTGTCCTTTATAAGTGTCGAGCTGTATTTTAAGGTAAGTTAGTGTAAGGGGCGTCGCCGGTCCTCCATTACCTCTTGGCGCGTACGAAGTACAAGGCGTTGGTTTTGGGGTAATATTTGACGTTCTGCTTTTTGTCCATCAGGCCTCCGAAGATGATGAGCTCTCCGCGGCCCTGAACCACCGTGTGCAAGCTGGTCTCGGGCGGCCCGGTGACCGCGCTAGGAGCTCCGCCGCTGCCGTACGCCCGCCACGACACCACGCCGCCCGACTTGGCACGAGAAATGTCCAGCAGGTACATCTGCATGGGCTTGCAGTTGAGCGACTGGTAGAGCGGCTTGCCCACGTTCAGGCTCTGGGGCGGATGGTGGGCTAGGCGGCGGGCGATGGGTGGGATAGAGGGGGCGTCGGCAGACTGCGGGGGGCTGGAGGAGGCGGGCGAGGAGCTGGCGGATGGACCCGGCTGGGCCAGCGAAGAGGAGGACGGCAGCGAGGAGGAAGCTTTGACGGCTTCCAGACCCCGGCGCAGGGCGGCAGGAGAAACGGCCCCTGGAGGGGTGTGTGGGGACCCGGCCCCCGGTGGCGTGTGCACCCCGTTGGAAGCAGGTGGTTCGTCCCAGCTGTACTCAGCCTGCGGGCGCGTGGGTGGAGACGCCGCCTGCACCGGGCTGGTGGAGGGCGACGAGCCGTTAAGCAGCGGCGGGCTGTCTGGGCCCCGCGAGGGCGAGGCTCTGGCCGAGGCTCGGGGCCGCAGGGTCCCCCAGCGGCCATTCACGCAGGGCGCCTCCTCGACCGTGCCCAGCACTACGCCTGCCGCGCCCCCCCGCACAGGAGACTGGGAGCGCAGCGAGGGCGGGTCTGGGCCCAGAGGGGCGGGTGTGGAGCTGATGGGCGAGGGCCGAGAGTTCAGACTGGGGCTGAGAGGAGCTCGCCCTGACGGTGCCTGAGAGAACACCACCACACACTGACCCACCTGAGACACACAGACGGGAGAGACTGCTCAACAACAATCACAAACTAACACGAAACGTATGGATTAAAAACAATTGAATAATAAAGGTAACGGTGACTTCTCTCTCTCTCGGTTCTCTAATCAGGAAGTGAGTGTCACCTTGCAGGCAGGATGGCACCAGAGCTCCGGCGCCCCATGATCCTCGTTCTCCACCTTCAGCTGCTGCCACGTCCAGGGGGAGGCGCTCATGTGCAGCAGCCAAGCATCCTTCAGTAGCTGCGCACACACACACACACACACAGTCACTGCAGTGCATGGGCGCGCACACACACACACACACACAGTCACTGCAGTGCATGGGCGCGCACACACACACACACACACACATACAGTCACTGCAGTGCATGGGCGCACACACACACACACACACCTCACTCACTCAACCAATACTCACAGCGTTCGGCCCGCCACAGCCGCCCAGAATCAGCAGCGTCTCGCTGTCAATCACGATCTGAGGAGCAAGACGTCATACAGTGAGGCAAGACGCAAAGCATCATGGGAGTCAGAGAGACGGAGGAGGCTCTGTTACCTGAGACTGTCCTCCGCGAGGGTGAGGAGATGGGCCGCTGACGGCCGGTTTGGACCAGGACCACTGCTCCAGATCCAGAACCCACACCTCATTACTCCTGCGACACAAACACACACCATCAACACGTGACTCCGCCCCTCGCTCGCCCGCACAGACTCGCTCACGTCATACATACATCTGCCGCGCGCCCAGAGAGCCGCCGAACACCACCATAGTGCTGCCGATCACGGAGGACGAGTGTCCCGCCATCGGAGGAGGCCCGTGAGTCGTCACGATGCAGTTCCACCTGCGGGAGAGAAAGGGGCGGAGTTACACTCCCATTTCCTGTCTGACACACACAGCTTCACAGGTAATAAAACTAAACGGACTCTTCTGTAGTTACGTCCTGTACGATGTGACTTTAGAAGTTTTAAACAGGAGAAAGATCCCTCAGATTCATGTACTGTGCTCTCCTGACCTCACTGCAGAGCTGATTGGTTCAGAGTGAGGGGAGGCGTCTCACCAGTTCTTGGAGGGAGAGTAGGTGTGTATCTCGTCGAAGAAGCGCTCAGGCTGGTGGAGAGGGTATGGACTGGGACGTGTCCAGCCGCCGAACAGCACCAGCAGATCCCTGAACATCACCAGCGTCGCTCCTGCCTTAGGAGACGGATACGAGCCTGAACACAACACACCGGCTGTGAGCGCCCGCGCTGACGACACACACACACACACTCACTCACTCACCTGACGCCAGCGGCCGGATCCACTCCTTACTGTTGAGATCCAGACGCCACAGGTCGTTAAACGCCGCATTACAGCTGCTCTGAGTGCAGCCGCCGAACACGTACATCGACTGGTTTGAGTCGTAGTAACACGCACCTGCCGCACACACACACACACACACACACACACATCAGACTGCATATACGGCCTGTTCAACATCTCATCAGTGCTCTGACTCATGAATCATTCTCTAGAAGCATTCACACGAATCACTTGTGATTCATTCAAAGAACTGGTTCAAAACAGCAGCTTCAGTGTGATAAGATTCATACAGCAACAACAGGAAACTGTGAGTGTGTGAGTGTGCGTGAGAGAGTGTGTGTGTGTGTGTGTGTGTGTGTGTGTGTGTGTGTGTACAGGTTTTTATATCCCCGTGGGGACCAATTGTCTCCACAAAGATAGGAATACTAGTAAATTTTGA
>JAUCNO010002613.1:0-11312 GCA_032353835.1 Enteromius viviparus
CTTACACATAACACACTGATACACATTTATTAATCAAATCCATTAAAGGATTGTTAGGCTGCATTAATTAGATCAGCTGGAACTGGGAACACTCTCCTTAACACATGATGTACTCGTTACATCGTAAAAAAAGAATGGCTTCTACGCTAATATTAGTCTGTCTCTCTCCTATTCTGTTCCTCAGTCCGTATGCAGATCAGATGGTGTACCAACACAAAGAGAGGATCTTCATCAGAACACCTAGATGATCCGTGGACAGATCGCCCGATCCAGATGCACACACACACACTCTAAGTCCTTACACAATCTAACATGTGTTTAAAATTGAACTGAACAGGGCTGGGCTGGCACATGCAGCTTTAATTTAATTTATTCTTGTATCAAGAATTGCACTTTATTATTATTATTATTATTATTGTTTTTTGCAATGCTGTCTTAATGGTAGATGAATATCTTAAAATTATGACAGTAGCTTCACAGACACAGTGTCCCACATTGCTGAGGTATTGAGGTTTGATAAGCCTCATGCATAAGAGAAATCTACAGTAACGCAGCGTTTTTATTCTGTGTGGCTCTTTTTCGGAGGGTTTTGATTTAGGTGCTACATTTTCAGCATCTGTTAAGGATGCCCTAGTTTGAAACAGACAAGATAGTGCAGTTGGTTAATTTAGTTTATCTCCTATGTGAGGCATATGTGTCTGCATCACATTATTATACAGTGGCATTTCACATGCCGTAACTGCCATTCAGTAAGCGTTGTAAATTATTTGGATCGGCTCCTCTCAGAACAGTCACTGAAAATGACATTGTTTTCCAATGTGTGCCATTTAATTTAGAGTGTGGGCCACGATTATGAGTAAATAATTTCTTTCACCAGCTGAAAATTGGAAAATAACAAGCATGGCACAATGAGTTTGGATGATGGATGTGTAGGATGAATAGCTTGTGAAAAGGACACAAGCGGCCTCTCATAGTGGCAGGACGACAATGATAAAAGGAAAAAAAAGTGGGAGAGAGAGACTGATCTTGCCACCCCGGCGAAACAGGATATGGATTTAGATGTCAGTGGTTTTGTGTGCATAACAACAGACATTTAATTCACCTTTTTCTAAAAATGAATAATAGAACTGGCTGTTTGTGCGCCAGTGCCTTTGGGCACAATTTTAAAGCTTTGTGCTGTATGAGTCTTTGTAATATCACTCCTTCTCCACACATGCAGCCTATACACAGCACTGTTCGAGATATGGACCTATCTTTTCATACATACTGTACATTCTTTTTTTCTTTGTTTCTTTGTTTCTTTCCTTCTTTCTTTCTTCATAGAAGCAAATTCCTCACCTTTTGGTGAAAACTCACCTTTTTAGGAGCAAAATAGGTCTCCTACGAGATTTATGTAGATCCAATGAGAAAGTGTTTTTTTACAGTACCAATTCATATCTGAACCCATTGTAGTCAACCACTTTTAAATGTTCCTTTGTGTTTTATAGGGCATACAGGGCAATGCCCACCGGGTTGACGCACATTTCTGGTCTGGGGCAGTTTATTAGGTCAATTTATTTATATAACCGCAACGGTAGAGTATCTGAGACACAAATCGCGGCCCATTGGTTGACTGACTTAAAGGACATTGAGCTAGTCCAATGAAATCTCGGGGCCACACCCCACCCCCCTCCTGGTTATCCCTCATCTTCCCTTGACAAAATCTGCTATTTAGAGTTCGACCGGAGTTTGAGATGAGTCTATAACAATGGATAAACCAGAAAAGAGCAAGGGGGTGCAGAGAAGCTGCAGGAGAAAAAATGCAAAAGCCTACAAGTGGAAGAAGCAAAATGTAAAAAGCTTAATAACAGAAGCTCGCATGAAGGGGAAACGGAGGAATCTTATCTGTCCTAATGCCTGCGTGTGCCACAACTTTTTAAAACAGAAAAAAAGTCAAATGTGTGCATAAGGTTTCGCGAATGCAAATGAATCTAGTTTAAATATCACCTGACGTTTTATTTTTATGCAACGATATGGGATGTTATTGCACCAATTTTATTTTGTGAGTTTGTATTTTACTCAAATAGCATTCAGGTAACGTTAGACAGAAGAAACGGCACCCTGGATGTCAGTGGACGGTCTACGAACGCGGGACGCTCAGCTTTCACGATTTGAAATAACTAAATCTACTTTTTACTAAATTTTAATTAATCAGTAAATACCATCCAAGGCTGACTTTTCCAAAACACTTCTTTATTTGCTGCTAAGAAGTAACCCCAGAAGATATGCGAAGAATAGCTCCATTGTTGTTCAAAGTAAAAGAAAAGGGGGGGAAAAACAAGGTATTATTATGTTAGTTTTAATAAATAAAAATGTGAAAAAAAAATCTAAGAAATGTATCTTTTTTTTTGTATTTTTGCCGTATCGAAAATGTACCGAACTACTGTAGACTGAGACTACTGAGACTACTGTATCGTATCGAACCGAACCGTGATTTTTGTGAACCGTTACACCTCATATATATATATATATATATGGTAGGCCTATATGTGGTGGTGAGCTGGCTGGACTATAAAATGCCAGGGCCGATTTTTCCTCCCAGTCCAGTCCTGCCAAGCTTTATCGGAAATGCGTGCCTCTACATACATTTCTGCAACCCTATAATCATTTACCCTACTGCACTTTTTGCAACAGATTTTATAATGCTGCTTGAGGTATGTTTTGTGGCCGTTCAGGATTCTAATATCCAGTGAGAGTAAAGATTAAAGCTCTATCATTTTGTTAATATCCCCTAAACCAAATCCAAACCTAAACCCATCCGATAGTGTTAACAAATGCAAAAGAAATGTTAAAATATGTTGACTGATGCAGCCATGCTTTTTAACTTCCTTTCGCTGATTTGTTTTGTTGAACCGTTTTACACGGGAATCGAACCGCAGCTTTTCACCGCCTAAGTGCAACGCTGTGTCATGTGAACTGCCAAGTAAACCTACTAAATTGGAAAACTCATACATATGAAGCTGTATATGTGATGCCAACATTCAAAATTATAATTTGCGAAACTGTGCAGGATGTTAAAAATGTTTTAAAGTTATAATATATCAATTCTGCAACTAATTGTGTAAAAATTACCATTTATTAATCAAAAATGTACCAGTAAATCATACTTTGTGTGAAAGTTGTTTTACTGCCTCTAGTGTTCATTTTAACTGGAAACTGCAGCGATTTTTAGGTATAGGTACATTTTGTCAGTTTTGCAGAAATGTATGAAGAGACACGTATTTCCAATGAGCCTAGGTTGGTTTAGTTACATGTTTTTGCAGCACTGAGTATTGTAGCCAATCACAGGCATCTCTGAAAGCAGTGGCCAGTCAGGCGTTTTTTGTAGGTTAATCAGAAGAATTCCATCTGAACTCATTTTTATACTCATAACGCGGTGTAAGTAAGATATTGATTGAGTAGTTAGTCATTGATTTATCAGGGGTTTTCACATAAGCTTGGTCAGTTATGCTATAAGAGTTTTGCTCTATTTCTCTAAATTCTCTACATAATCCATTGACAAGAAAAATGTTGTATGTCTAATAGGGCCAAACATCCATATATATTGTTTCAATAGCATATATTGTCGCGTGTCTCACCTACGATGTGTTTGCATCTCTGTTTCTTTCTTTCTTTCTTTCTTATTTTATAAGAAACTTTTACCACCTTTGACCATTATGTTCTGTCAAGATATACTAAATTGTCTTTATCCCTGGGACTCCACTTAAAGTGTACAAATTATTGTTAACTACGTAATTGATCAAAATTATTTAATCAAAAAAATAAATAAATAAATCTAAAAGAAAATAATTGTTGTAGAAAAAAGGTGGTAAAGAAACTGTCGAAATTTCTAGTAAACAATTAATTTAATTAATTCTAGTTACACGTTAATTAAACAATGTTACATTTATATTGTCGTTTTGCAGACGCTTTTAACCAAAGGGACCTCCACAGTACATGTAAAGTATTGATTTTTTATAAATAAAAAGAAAATTAGATAGAATAGAAAAAGAGAAGAGAATGCTGGAATTAGAGGGTCAATTTTTATAATAAATAAAGCAAGTGGAAAAATAGAAAATAAAATAAAGAATGCTTTAAATATATTTTTAAAATAAATAAAAAGTTAAAAGAATAGAGAACGCTAGTATTAGGGTCATTTCTTCTTATATAATTTAACCTTTTTAAGGAAAAAAGCTAAAATCTACTCCCATCTACAAATACAATATACTCTGAAAGGTATTTTCTTATAAAACTCGTGATCATATAAAAACAGTTCTCATAATATATATTTTTTACTTTTGATTAAAATCCACTTGTATCATTATTTTATTATTAGCCTATTTATAATTATAATGTTGTTTGCTTAGAGCTTTAAGCAAATTTTCAGAAATGTGTTTTTTTTTTAATATTATTTCTGCTTAAGGTCAGTTGCAAATTTTAAAGATAAAATTAAATATACAAATTTGGTCAGAATGTTCAGCTACATTATGTATGTTTGGATATTAGCTTAAACTATCATAAATTTAGCTTAGCACATAAAAATTGCACATCTAATTGCATTTATTCTTATTTTATATATGTAGTTTTTTGAGGCACAAGTCTTGGAAAATGTTAAACTATTACCAAGTTTTGTTCCTTTAAAAAAAAATAGTCCGATACCAGTTCTCAAAAACACCTGAAGCATCATCCTGTGTTTTTAGATTTAACAAATGGAAAATGAAATTGATTTTAATATAGTTTATTAGTTAACATTTAGTACCAAAGGAGCGTTGTTTCACCTCATTACTAGTGTTAAAACAAAAAAATTAGATTTCTTTCTTGTTCCAGAAACAGAAATGTAGAGGAACAGACATTTGTATAACGTTTTAGCCTTAACCTTGAGAGTTGCATCTTTGTTGCTTAAATAAAAGAGCCTCTGTATGGAAATGTGCTGGGATGAGAAGGAATAAGATTATTGTTTGAAGTGTACACCTGCTGGGTTCAAATCAATTATAACACTCATGGTTTCGCTTACCATTGATAATTATAGGAATAATCGTTTGCAATTCATCCATGCATTCAGATGAAATGCAATACACAGATACATGTGACTCTGTGGCATCTCTCTCGAGAATAGTTATGGATATCAGTTCAGTGCAGATGTATTTGTGGGCTGCTTGGTGTTTGCAAGCCGTACTTCTCAAAATTTGTGTATTTGCGATCCTGTTTGTGTATTTGTTGCAGTAGGCAGAGGAAAGGCACCAGCCAGGCAGTGGTGTACTGCAATCACACATCCAATCATGACCCCCATGAGGCATAGCATCAGGCATCAGCTGTGTTTGCGCTTGCTGGCGGGGCGGGTTGTGGGGGTGTGGGCGTGGGCCAGTAGGGATGAGAAAATGAAGGCTAAACATGGGGCTCACGTCACCGGCAGGTCCGGCTGGTGAGTGAAAAGCAATTACAAAAGGGCCCATACCCCAGCTGATAACAGTTTGTTATCTGCCAGAGCTGACATCTAAAAAGAACTGAAACTACAGGGAGGGAAAGACGGTTTTGCCAAGCCTGAAGGGGAGCAGGTTTTTCAGACCTTTGAGAACAATAGAGTAGCAAGTTTTCTTTATACAGTTACTTTAGTTTTGCATTTGTTGCTATAAGATGTAATATGTAATTAAACACTTTAATTGTGTAGACGTGCAAATGTAAATAGACCAGGTTTAAATGCCGTCTGAAAACGGTGTTCCTTTTGTTAATGAAAACTATGACAAAAAATAGGCTGACAAACTTTTTTCCTTGACTGAGAAGAAATGAAGCTGAGACGACAACCTTGCAACCATGCACACACTCTTAAAAGAATAGTTCAGCCAAAAATGAGAATTACCCCATAATTTACTTACCCCCAAGCCATCCTAGGTGTATATAACGTTCTTTTTTTTTTTCTTGTAATTTACCTTGACTCTTCCAGGTTTGGTAATGCTGGTAGACAGTGGCCCTTATTTTGAAGCTCCAAAAATCGTATATTTACATCGTAAAACTAACCTATACACCTATACTGACTTGATGTATGATGTAAGCTGTGTTAATTCTTATAGTGAAATCCTCTGAGATTTCTTTTTTTAACATCTCGTTTTTGACTTTTCATTCGGAACCATGTGTAGTATTGCTCTATTCTGAGCTTAGGTTTCAGATGTGGCATAAATCATACATTGAGTCAGAGTTCAGCCTAGAAGCTAATTTTACCAGAGAGGATGAAAGTTTTAGAGAGTATCTTTTTGCCTAAAAAGGGAACAACCAGGCATCACTCATTCAGTGACCTAGGCTGGCAGGGAGAAGTATACATTTGAATTATTGAGCTGATGTAGGGTAGTCTTGACTTTGATTCTGGTCACAACTTATAGCCTGTTTTATCAAAATCCGATAGTTGTCTGGTCATACATGAAGAAACAAGTCAAATAGGCTGAGTGGTACTGGAAAGGGAGTTTACGTGGATCCTGCTACATTGAAATATGTATTGGTTTTAAGAAATATCCATGTATAAGACCAGGCTTTGAGTCCATTTGCCTCAGGGTTGGTTAAAACATTTCCACAAAGATCTCCCTGGCCTTAGGAGACTATTCCCTTAAGCTCAGCTTAAAGAGCTGCATATTACACACTCTAAGGTTTATCCGAGTTTCCAGGGAGCAGCCCAATGCCTCATTGGCAATCAGATTAGAATTCCAACGATATAAATGCATAGCACAGCTTGGGACACTGCATTCAGCATTCCATCACCTCTGGATAAGGATGTGGAGCCATTTGGCTTTCTGTCACACATCGAGGTCCCACAGGGAGCAAAGGAAAAGCCCAGAGGAACAGCCTAGGCTGCATCGTGCCTCATTACAGCTTAGGAGTTGCTGACACCGGCCCTCCCCCAGCTAGCCTCTTGCCCTATTTGCCACCTCATTATGGTCCTCCATAATGCATGCATAATCGTTGCTGGGATAAGGTGGATAAGAAATCCTGGGTTCTCGCATAACTCGTGTTCAGACCCCTCAGTTGGATACAGAAGTTGGCGGGTTAAATAGATGTGACTCCATTATGATTTAGAAGTTCTCATTAGGAGCTTAATAGCTATGTAGGTTGAGGGCGGCCATCTGGCGGTGTAGCGTCCTCACTGCATAGTTGGCTTTGAGGCAGGGTGGAGTGTTTGGCAGTAAGGGCATGTGAATCAATAGAGGCCTCCCATACGACCTCATTACTTTGCAGTGCGCTGTAACTCAAGGCGATAGACCTATGAAATTTTAAACAGCTTTACGAGATCCAGATGCTGTACTTCTGCCAAATAAATTCCCCCAGCAGTAAAAACAACATAAGCCCCGCCTTTGCTTAGGATAAAAATTTATGGAGAAGAATGGCTATTTGAGAAGATGCTCTTTTTAGATACACCTGCAGCACCAAAGGGACCTCAAGCAAACCTTTTTGATTTCCACTCTCTTATCTTGAAGAAATAATTTGAGGAACTCTTGGAGAACTCAAGGGAGAACCGTGAAATGTAAAGATGCTTGGGGCTCCAAGCACAGTTCAGTTTAATTGACTCGTGTTTCGCCGGTAAACAAACAGTGCAGTTCTCTAACCACTGTAATATTCTGGAATAGCTCTTTTACTGTGAGGTACTCTGGCCTTGCTGTCAACAAGTTATGATTTTCCACAGCATTTGGCACATATCGGATCTTGTTGCATGCATGTAAACACCAAGGGGTTAGTCTTAGGCTGGTTAACATGGTTTATTTACTCCGTAGTGGTAAGAATTTTATACATTAGTCAAATAATAGCCTTTTATTTGAATTAAAGATAGATAATGCAAAACAATGCAGATGCATTTGAGATTTTTCTCAAATGTTCAGTTTTACTTTCTGATTATGAATTATAATATAACAGACAAGACAAGGATTTGCCACAAACTCAACTGACTGACTATACTCTCTTGTATGATTTTATTTCTTCAGATATTATGACTGAATTAACTATGCATGATGTGCCAATTAATTAATCTTAACGAATTCCAAATTAACCACATATCAAATTTGAATGAAAAATTACTGAATGAGAAGATAATATAAAGGTTTACTCCACCCCAAAATAAAAATTTTGTCATTAATCAGTTAACCCCATGTTGTTCCAAACCCGTTGAGAGCACTTTTTCTGTTCAGAACTAAAGAACTAAAAAGAACTAAACTAAAATAGAACTAAATAAAATAAAATAAAATAGAAAAGAACTAAAATAAGTACTTTATTCTAGGGGGCCCCCACGACTAACAATTTTCCTAGTCGAAACGGAAATTTAGAATCTTGATGATATTTGACTACTATCCTAATATATGTTTAGGGGCGAAAGCTCAAAATACATTGCCATAAGTCAGACATTAACATTATGTTAAACGTCATCGAAACCCTAGTATTCACAATATGTTTTTACAAAAGTGCTCTCATTACAACGTTATTCATATGTCAGTAGCTATTAATGTTCTGCATTTCTGTTTTGAGCTGTGCTCACTTAAGATGACCAGTAGAGTTAAGCATTTGATAGCAGGTTTTAATCAATGGTATTTAACTCATCATTTATATCTCGATGTATAAGCTAGCTGTACGAAATCCCCCGAATACATGAATGTGGCTGCGCAGCTTTGAATGAACTCCTTTTGTGAACGTGTTCTTTATGCAACAATATCCAGAAACACGGCAATTAAACTCAACAGATTCACAGCATTTTAGTGTAATAGTGTTCCCACATACGGGATTTAGAACGTTCGGTGACGTCGCATAACTAACAAATTCAAACTGAGCTTTCGCGCGTTTGCTGGCGTTGAGCCAGAGAGAGTACTTTAAATTTTCGCACACTTAAATGCACTTTGAATAGAACGTATAAATTCACTTCGAACTGGAATCATGGCGGAACTTTCGGTGATGTCCACTTCTCAGTGTGCATACGTTCAAACAGAACAAATGACAAGAGAAACATCCGAAATGCGCAGAGCGGGGGGACGCGAGAAGAGGACGAGTGTGCGAGACGTAATTTAAATCATATTCACTTATTTACGGTGCAAATCCGTGAATGAATGTTCCAAAGTGAAGTAAACTTTAACAGACACTGTGTAGGGACCAAGTCGATTTGGAACACAGCTCATGCACATAGCTCTCTTCTAATGAGCTGATTATCAAAACTTTAACAAAGTTTAAAAAAAAAGAGAGAGATGCAAAATACGCAGAGCAGGGGGGCGCGAGGACCAGGGTTGAGAACCACTGGACTACATGATCATATCATCCTATTATTTACTGCCATGCGAGCCCCAAAGTAAAGATTATTAGTTTATTTTGATTTTTTTGGGGACAGTTTGGAACAGGTGGGGCTTTGAACCATTCAATACCTCCAAAGTGGGGAATGTCAGAAAAAGTTTAAGAAACACTGCATTAGATTAAAAAATTGATTAAAGTGTTTTTTAGAGATTCATGTAAAATAAAAAAAAAAATAAAAAAATTTTATCAGTAAAAAAGACTTTTTATCAGTAAAAAATTTTCTCCTTTCCATAAAATGTCCTGGTGGTAATGGATGCCATTTTCTTAGAGGAAGAGGAAGTTCCCAAAGCCCCACCCCTATAAATCTGGTATCATTTAAAAGTCCTGCGCATCCTCTTTAAATCACAAGAGGAGTTAATTAGGTAGCATGCAGGATATGGAAGATATTTAAGTTTACAAATGTCATCTAGAGAGGACAAAGGATAGAGCACGGTAATCAACTCACAGAAGCAGTCCACCATCCTTTTTTGCAACAAAGAAAAAACTCAAAGCTGCAGGGGACATAGATGGGTGGATGTAGCAGTGTGCAAGAGCTTCCTTTATATATTCCTCTATTGTCCTGGTTTCAGGAATTGACGAGTAAATCCTTCCTTTGAGTACTTGGGCATCCGAGAGCAGATCAATGGCACAGTCCAATGGGCGATGTGGTGGCAGGCGAGCAGCTCTCCTGGGGCAGAAAACATCCGGAAAGGCACTATACTCTGGGGGCCCTGGCACCAAGTCCATCGTGGAGCCTTCCAGAAGCAGAAACCCTATTTCCTCCTCATGACAAAGTCCCATGCGTAGATGTATGGATCCAGACAATGGCTTTCCAGTAATGGACTGTACTTGATATCTCCTTTTAGTAGGTAGAGTTCTAATTTCCAGCCGTCATGCCAGATGTCCAGCAATGAAGTTACTTGCCGATCCTGAACCGTTGGCGTTCTTGAGGAGTTAGACAGCGTCGGTCCAATTAAATTGGTTCTGGAGGAGGTTCTGAAGGGCTGGATAACTCTGGCAGACAGAGGTTAATAGATACAGTGCTAGATGGTAGCTGAGTGTAAACGGTTACCCAGGCTGAGCATCGGAGAGCCAAATGCATGAACTTTTCCAATCCGAGCGAATCATCATACGGAGCCAGCATCAATCGGAGCTTTGGTTCAAGCCCTTGACGGAATGTTGTCACAACACCTGCAATGATTCATAATCGGTTCTTCCAAACACTTCCAGGAAATGCTTAGCGAACGCAGCGTATGAGCTGACAGCTGGTGCAGCTTGACTCCAAATTGATTCAGCCTAGCGTAAAGCGGTTCCTGTAAGACAAGAAATCACGTCTGCGGACTGTATAAATTTGGGTAGGTAGCAAATGTGATGGAACATTGAAGTAAAAATCCTTTGCAATCCCCCGCCACGCCAGAGAAGGGCGTCAATCGCACCATTAAATAAACTCCCTCAGCGGGTGAAGGAGGATTGTTTACTTCCGGGTTTTGCAAAGGTACTTGTTTGCTCCTGCCTGCTGAGAGTTTTATGTGAGTTTGTAGCGTGTTTGTAGCTCCGGAGCCTTGTTTATAGTGATAAATATACAACCCAACTGTCTCGATATTTCCTATAGTATATATAAAACCTATCTATTTGTTGATCGTTCGCCTTCACTCCTAAAACCGCGAGTGCAGCTCATTAGCATTTATCTGCCGGTTAGAGTGTCTTTTGCCTCCCTCGCGCTACACTTGCGGATATAATAATTGTTTTTCTAGCATCGTCTCCTCTTATTTAATTGCTTTCTCCCGCTCCATTTAATTTATTGTTTCACTTCTCGTTTGCTCCGGTTTTCACAAGTTTATCAAACAACAGTGGTAAGTTAATAATCTATCAATCTCGGTGAGTATGGCTTTTCCCTCTTTTGTTGTGTGCACGTCATGCCACATATACGTATAGTTTATCTCTCTCTGTCAGCGATGAGGGTTTCACATGTGATAAATGCAGGGATATAGTTAGGCTGACAGAGA
>JAUCNO010002614.1:0-11307 GCA_032353835.1 Enteromius viviparus
CAGTTTAATATCCGTGTTTAGTATGGTTTTGCTTCAATATTCTTGCTTGAAATGTATCTTCCCACCAATTCTTAGTCAAATGTATCATATTCATGTTATAGAAGTCATGTCCAAAATTATATTTGGCAAGAGCAGGAAAATTCAGGCCATGTGAGTGAAAAGATAACATTTGGATTTATGATTTAAGAGGAGAAATATCACCACACCCTGAGCTAGAATGATATCTACTGGTTAAAACACGGGATGGGATGTGTCCAAAGACACTATTCAAATTACGCTCTCAGCTATGCTTTTTTTTCAGTCTTGTTCTGTGTTCAAGGCGAGGTTGGATGTGGGAACTCAATGATCACTTCACATTCACCCTTGACCACATGATGTCACCATAACACAGAGAGAGCTGTGTGTCCACTGTGGTATAAACAGAACATACACTACTACAGGCTGCCGTTAGTTTTGGCAACAAAGGAATTAAGGTATAATGTTATAAACTCAACCTTAAATAACAAGGTCACTCTAAAACATTATCAGTTATAGGTTATGCTAACCAATCATGTTTGTGCAACGTCATGTGGAACCACTGAGCCTGAAGTCTAGTGCTGCTGTCTAATGTCGAACCTCTTCAGCTGGCTAGATCAAACAACAAATCATGTCTTCTTCTACATGACCTTACACACTGTAATCCACCCTCCTGTCTACCCTCTGACCTAAGCGTCAAAGGCACAGCAGAGCTTTCCAGGTCTCCAGGAGCGGAAGCCTGTCTGAGGCCCATCAGCGGTGTTCCTCAAGGCTCTGTGTTTGCTCCTTTTCTCTTCATGCACACCACCTCACTGGGAAAGATGGCCTGGTTATGACCCAATGAACAATATTGCTTTCGTGACAGATTGCTTGTCTATTTGGAAAATGCTGTGTTAGGTTAACAGTATAATTAGATGCTTTGAAATGCTTTTTGACACAAAAACCAGATTGGGCTCGAGTCCTCTACAAAGTTTGTATAATACATCAGTGACTAATACAACCACTGAACATGCAGACCTTGCAAACTTGACAAATAGTAATCGGTGGAAAACAACAAAGGTGGCAAGTATACAAAACCACATACAAAAGTAAAAAGTGGTTGTTAAGTATCAATTTGATAAAGTAGGACTTTTAAATGCATTTTAATTTTATCCTTAAGGTCATGTATAGTCAAACGTTACCTAACGACACCAAGTAAACTCAAGACGTCCATAAGGTGAGGTTTAGAGAGAAGCACTCAGGAGACAGAACAGCATCAAGCGAGGCCACACTTTTTCATTTTACAAAATTTATTTGCAGGAATGCAAAAACACTTGTTATGCAGCAGTACTTTAAAACACCGTTTTTTTGTTTTATTTAAAAAAAAAAAAAGGTCTGATGGTGATACAGAAATAATTGTGGAGTCAGTCATATCCAAAATCCAGTCAATACTTTTAAAGAGGCGCAAAAAAAAGAAAAGAAAAAAAAAGCCTGAAACATCAACAGAATCCCTTTAAAAATGTATAAACCCTGTTTGAGCGCATAAGAGAATTAAAGTTACCGATAACATGCCCAAAACGATGCATATCTTAATAATCCATCACATCAAATGTGATGAAAAGGCAGCTATGGTGTGCCCAGTTCAATGACATCATACGTCCTGCCCACCCTGAGCACAGCTCTTATTACAGACCGAATGGGTAATGGCATCATCAGAAGCGCTCTCACCAGTCACTATCAGCGCCAGGGATGGAGCCGGACTGAGATCGATCCCAGCTGATCTCCAGTCTGCCAGACTAGCCTAACCGCCTCCGTCGAGAGAACGAGGAAGCAGCGGCTCTGGACTTACGGTGAACTGTGCTTGCCTAGCAGGCGTGCGGTTCACAAAAGGGATGGTGTTGGTTTCAAAATTGATCAAGCAGCCATCAATGTGGACCGCATGCTCTTAAAACAAACAAAAAGCTTTAAGACAAATTCATTTGGGGCGAGGGTTTGAGAAACACCGCTAAAGCTTCTCAAAAGTAGTTTCTTCCTCAAGCTCAAACTTTTACGTCGCCTGTCTCGCGAGCTGGAACTACATCCTCAGCTCAGACTGATCTTTAGACTCATCACATGAGTGTCATTCACATGCCCAGTCTGACTGTTCAGCATCATTACAAAAGGACTATAATACACTAGGTACATTGGCTCTGATGTTGCCCTTGTGCATAAGTTGAATATAAAAAGCCCTGCTTGCATTAAGTCTCCATATGTACAGTACAGATAGGGCAGTTTCAGCCTCCAGGATGAGGTAGTTAACCAACCCTTTCCAAAAAAATTAACATTACACCCAACCCTAAAAAAAAAAAAAGGGGTTCTGAAAAGAACCGTTTTACCTGGAATGCCTGGTCAGTCACGCCAGGTTGTAACAACGGAAGGAGAGAGGAAAAAAAGAAAAAAGGCAAGCTTAACACGTTCTTCCTCATGATAAGCTGCAGTTAAAAATGCACAAAAATATACAACAGCATCAAGCTCCTCCAAGCCACTTCAAACATCTACAAAGTGCAAAATACATGTAACGTTAAGGATAAAACTCCTTTGGGCTACTTCGACTTCCAGAAGTAACGGTAAATGGCATTTTTCTCTCATGACACAAGGGTTCTGGGACATTCTTATATAAACTAAAAAAAATAAAATATACAATTAAATAAAAAAAATAAAACAAAAACACAAAACAATACACAAAGAAGAGTCCACACACGTCTAATCGTGACTTTGCGTTGATGGCAATCTTGGAGGCAGACAGGGAGAAGATATGCTTCCGTAAGGCAGGAACCGAGTTGGACCGTCGAACGGACCTTACCATCACATCCGCTGGCAGCACCTGGCGTGACCCCACTGAGCTAGTCAGTCTTCACTGGGACATGTCAGGACCAGCCTCGACCCCTTTTCCCTGCTAGCCAGGTAACAAAAGGAACACAAATTAGAGGAGTGTTAACAATGAGTACAACACAAAAGGAAAAAGAAAAAATTACACAAGGACACAAACAACCGCAAGGAAGACGTCAAAGAGAGAGACACGGAGCAAAATGCATTCACTAGAGACTACCGACGACACCCTACGCTTCTAGCATGCACACGAGAGAAACAAGCACAACAGCGGCTCGGATCTAAGCGGCAGGAATTAGGTGATCTGGAGGGGTGGGGAAGACATTAGAGATACGAAAGGAGGAAAGAGAGAGACACAGTCATGCATGGTAGCTTCCCACAGTGGCTCAAATTTGGGACAAACGTGCAAGGGCAAAGAGAGTTAGAGCTTCCAGCGACAAAGACGCCTGGTCTGGACACGCCGCTTTGGGTCAAATTGTGCTTTCTGTGGCTATCATTGAGTTTAGCCTCTGTCCTCGTGGAGTTTCTCTAACAAAACCCCATTGAAGGGGACCTCAGGAGAGAGGGTTCCCAAAAATTGCAATGGCAGTGAATCGGAGTAAAGAAAAGCCTCTCAGTTGGAGGAGATTGTGTGAAATGGGGTATGTATTTACACAAAGCTTGAGTGGAGAGAGGATGCGGACTTCAGCTTGGTGATATCAATTTGAAGGCATGCAGAGTGTGGTAGCAGCACATGTCTACAGGCAAACCTTTAGTCCTTTTTCTTCCACAAGGAGCCATAAATTTGTAGGCAATTTGAAGAGAGAATTTGCCGAAACATGAATTTGAAACACAATTTGAGTTTTTGTACACTGGTGCGTGTATGTTTATTCAAGCAGACAAACAGCAAAGAATACAAGCCAAAATGTAAAGCCAAAAATTAGGATCAAAGTCCTTTTTCTGTTCTTTTTTCTTTTTCTTCTCAAAAACAAGACAAGCTATTTGACTAGCATTATCTTTCGTAACATACAAATAGCAATTTTTTTTTTCCTTTTTTACGTTTTTCTTCATTGAATACACGTTTAGGACACTTTTTTTTTTTTTCCTTTTCGTCCTTTTTTTTTTGTTGCTGTTACCTACTTCAGACATGAAGAGCATAATTCCTATGAACACACAAGGTACTATATAGCCAAATAGACAGGTTGAGCACAAAATTTAAAAATTTCAATCCCGATTTTAAAAAGTAGGAAACGACTTCCAAACAAAACATAAAACAAAAACAGTTCGGCAGAAGCAGGTGGGAGTGACTACTGATCGAGTCCAAGCGGATTCTTAAAATATGTACAAGGAAAACCCGCCGGGAAGAGGAGAGAGGGAACCTTTAATGGATTCGCGGGCCAATCAAGTCTCTATAAAAGGTTTTTTTTTTTTTTGTTGGTTTGTCTGTCGTTTTTGATTTTTGTTTTTTTATTGAAAACAAAAGAGCCCTACATTCTCTACTTCCACTGTTGCCCAAAAGAATCCTGATAAAACTCCTGGTTGTCAGATTTGTAACCATAGTTACCAGAATGATCGCCACCTTGCAAGGGTTGCTGTGCAATGGGTTGCGAGCCCCAGTTCTGATTAATGGTCTGGCGCCGTTTGGAATCTGGCTGGTTGTAGCCATCGGCTTTGCGCTTGCCTCCTACATTTCCACCGCGTCCACCCCGAACACCACGTACCCCGCGCCCTCTCGGCAGAACCCCGCCTCTGGCTCCTCCTCGTAGGCCCCTGCTGGCCCCTGGCCCTCCACCGCGCTGCGGGAAGCCCGCCCGGCCCCGTGGAGCGCTGGCCCCTCTGCCCCGAGCAGGAGACGCCCCGCCTCGAGCCCCGCCGCGCCCTCCTCTGCCTCGAGCGGGCGCCTGGAAGTCATCGTAGCCGAAGTATGGGTCATCGTAGCCGCCCCTGTAGTTATGGTAATCATAACCATAATAATCGTAGTAATCTTCATAGCCGTAATAGTCTGGCGGGTAGGAGTAACCGCCCCGACTGGCACCCCGGCCCCGGCCCCTGGCAGGAGGCGGCATTTGAGGAGGCCCGTAGTAGTAGTAATCGTCATACCTGGGAGAGAAGAGCACAGGAGTGTTTACATGAAACAAGCCGCTCTGAGCTGGCTCACCTCAGAGATGAGAGCTGTAAAGCGCCTTCTCCTGGAGTCCGGCTCCAACTCCTGAGCAGATCAGGTGTTCAGGGTCACTCCAAACACCGATATCTTGTCCAAATACCCACACTTGGTCTTTCATTTTCTGTTTTTGCCCCAAGCATTCAGATGAAGAGCACCATGACCATTCTTGACCCGATGGGAAAGTGTTGTAAAAACGCAATAGCTACCCACTGTTACGCCAATAAAAAGTGCAACACTGCCAGAATATCTATTATGTTACTATTTAACTTGCATTGGAAAGGTTTCAGTGACCTCTCTGCAAAAGGCTGATGCATGATGGGTTACACTATACCTCAAATAGAGGTATTGAAGATAGTGTGGATGGCATTGGCACGTTTAAGACTTGGGACAGCCAAGTGTGAGTATTTGGACGAGGTACAGGTGTGCTGCAGAATAGTTGGACCGGACGTCTTGAGCAGTTAACCCATAAAACTCACATTTGCGTCTTCGCTGCTTGACGCTGTGCCTTCCTCTCTTTCCGCTTCTGGTCGGGTGGCTTGGCGAACACAATCTCAATGTGCTCCCCCTCTAAATCTTTACCGTTCATTTCCGCCAGCGCCTGCAAACACCCATATCGTCACACTAGAGCACACAAGCAGAATCTACACCCGGACGCTTGCTCGGAAGCGTCTTACCTTGACTGCTCCATCCCTCTCGTCAAAGTGAATGAAGGCGTAGTCTTTCAGTTTCTTCACTCGCTCCAGTTTGCCAAACTGGCCGAATGCTTTTTCAAGTATTTCCTCTGTAACACTGTTTGCCAGGTTCCTGACAAACAACACTTTCACCTAGGAGCAGATGAGATGACAACATGAGCTCTCTAGTTGTAAGAGAAGATGGGGCCTAAATATAAGTGCCGTTATATCGGTCTGGCATTTAGGTCAGTTGAAAACCCCAAGACTTTGATCAACAGTGCTCCCAGAGCACAACCATTAATGCAGGCAGTGTTATCCAAAGAGAATGTGGAAAGAGTTTCAGAAGGAAATGAAGTGGTGATCATTCTGAGAGACGACACCTTGTGGTTTAAACTGAATCTCGTTCTGACCTTTGCCATGACCTCCGGGTCTGGATCCTCAATGGGGTCGGCCCACTCGACGGTGACCACATTGCCCCAGACCTTCACCTTCCCACTCATGAGCCTCCGTCGAGCTTGTGCTGCCGTTTTGTGGTCCTCGTACTCCAGAAAACAGAAGCCCCTGTTCTTTTTCTTATCATCCGGCTGATGGTAAAGGATGACGTCAGTAAGACCCTCTGAGAAAGAGAGAACACTTTAAATGCAGATCTTAAAATCTTTCAAGAACCTTAAAGGAGGAAGCACGCTGAGGGCACCCTCATCTCACCTGTGACTTTGGAAAACTCTTCAACAATCTGTTCTTTTGTCTTGCTCTTGGGAATGGAGCCCACAAAGAGTCTGTTGTTTGCCACTGATATACAAACGCCAATATGTTTGCCCGGGCGAATTTCATGATTGTTACACTGAGAGGAGAAGAACAGCGTTTGAATACTTGATCTGTTGTAAAGCAACAACCACGTTTATCGCTACCAAACCACATTCTTCACAAACAGCCCAATGAGGTTTTCGAAGGGATTCAGAGATATGATGTTGAATCTAGCTTGACACTTGAAGACAGAAGCAGGAAACACACTCTGTATAATGTCTTACTAGCTTGACGGCTTCCTGTGCAGCCTCTTTAGTGCAGAACGTGAGGAAGGCGTAGCCCCTGTTCAGGCCGCTCAGAGGATCCATCATCAGACGCAGGTCCCAGATCGGCCCTGCCTTCTCAAATAGAGGCACGAGCTCATCTTCAAACAAGTCCCTCGGGATCTTCCCCACAAAGATCTGCAGTATGGAGAGAATAAAGAAGTCAACGAGCCAGTCTGACAGGTTAGAGCCAAAGATTACAGCCACAGTAAAATAGCCCCAGAGGCTACAATATGACATTATTTCTTCACAGGATTTGAAAACAGGAAAGTAATTCAGACCTTTAAATAATTACTCTAGAATACCTAATTGTGACTAATTTTGAAAATTATTAGCGGAGGGGAAAAAATTCAGCTCTTATTCCAGTCCTGATGTGCATTACCTCTGTCCCAACCGTGGGCTGAGCACCTGTGTAGACGGACTCTGGAGGAGGGCCGCCGTACTTCCGCTGACCTGTAGTGACATCAAGGGTGTAGCCTGTTCTCTCCAGCAAAGTCTGGAAAAACAAGACCAAAGCAATCAACACAGGCACTCATATCATTCATCATCAAATGTTTACAGTCCTATGAAATCACTTACATTTACATCAAAAACGAACAACAAGAGGGCAGAGGGTATTTCTTTTTAGGCAGTAATAGGCCGAAGTTAAATCATGCATAGAAGGCATACACCAAATCATTTTCAACAATTGCCAATGCAAATAAATCTATAAAAAGGGGAGGGGGATAAGTCACATGTCAAGTTTTAGTCTCGTTTTTACAACAGGTTTCCAAGTCACAGAAATCGTATGGCTCTGAACGTGAAATAAAAAGCCCAGACGTACCTTAATTTTTGCTTCATCTGGTCCTTTTGTGGAATCTAGAACTTTGGTCCCCTGTTTCTCTCTCTGCCTGTAGGTCTTCATCACTCCACAGAGAAAGGCACTTTTGTTCTGGGTGAAAGCAAGCGAGAGAGTTAGTCAATCCTCCCCGCGTGTCACCACACCAACTCACACAGAGAGCCCTTACTTGAACATGGGATAGGTCGCTCTCTTTGAACTGGGCAAGGACTTGCAGTGCACCTTCCTCATTGAACTCTTTCAGTGCTTCGATGGCCCTCTCATCCAGGTCACTGTGCGCCACGAGGCCTGCAGGGAGAGAAGCAGGGAAACCTCAGCATAGCCGAGAGATGTGCCGATCTGCAGGGCCCTTTACCCCCGTCCCGTCAGGCTTGAGGATTGTACATCACGTCACTCAGAGAGAGAGTTCATGTGTATCATCATTTGGACAGGGCATCAGCACGGACCAGCCACTTGTGATTACAGGATAAGAGTATTTTGCTCTCCGATGATCCAAACGACCACCTGAATAGGCACCTCGTTCATTCAGTAATAATGCTTATCCCAGGAGCACCGGCCCCTCACAGCCCCTACATAATTAGCATCTGTTAGTGATAAGCCGTAGGGGACATCACCTGTCTCTGCTCTAGACAGCTGCCTCTATTGTCCCGGCTTATGCCCAGCTGGCCGGCGTCCCCCGGGACAGCCCACCCCCCTTTAACAGCGGACAGCTAATCCGTAGAAAGGCCGCTCTCAGGATCGGACCAGACACGCTCATTTCAGCCTTTATTTCTGCGGGCCGGCGTGCCGTTACAACTCAGCATCATTTAACGCTGCAGTACCCATTTTGCAGTGAAACCACACAAAGTTGCTAATTACCTGCCAATTCCCTATGCAAGAAAACATACGACACGCACAGTTCAACATGCATTGAATATGATGAATGTCAATTTGGAGGGTTCAAGTTTTGGCTTACCTGCTAGGTAAATTTCATCTAGCTTTTCAGCAACTTTTTGTGGTAAACCAGCTTCTAATAAAGTGTTGAAGTGGTCAGAATGGGTAACTGCAGCAGACGTGTCCATTGGTTCTTCTGTACCATTCCCATTAATATGTTCTGTGGCCATGTCTCCAGAAATCTGTTCAAATGCAATGAGCCAAATTATTGCAGGTTTTGGTAGACAGTTACACAAATTAAGTGGGTATTCAAATTGATGTATAGGGTTCTGCCATATTGCAATTTAAAAGTCATCCAGTCTTTAGGTGTTTTTTTACCTGCATGCAATGATACAAATGCGCTGGAGCTTTCCATCCCAATCACACATGCATAAAGCATCCTAGCAAACAGCCCCCCAAAGCATCTACAGTCTCTTACACTCTGCAACCAGCCAGCATGTTTACTGCATCCACAACGTGAGTAAACACAGTAAACAAGTGCAGTCCATGTGCTCAACATAAGTCCGTGTGTGATGCTCATCCCATCTCCCTTCATTATAATAAAACTGAATGCGAGAGGTCGTGGCAGCGGACTAGTTCACTCCAGAACGACACTCGTGTAAATCGGTCCCAGATTGCAGACTGAACTGATGTTAAACAGCATCTACACAGTGCGTGTAATCCGTGAACACACACGTTAAGATTGTATTGACGCGCGTGCGTCTCAGGCCCTGCTACACACAGAGAAAACTACGAGACAACGCGTTGTGCAAAACGTGCAATAAACGAATTATCCACCAACACAGCTGAAGAAAATAAAAAAGGTGCCGTATAAAAGCAGTTTAGCGTGTTAAATGGGATTCAGTCGCGTGTCTCTTCTGCATTAGCACTAGCCCGCTAACTCAGCAGCGGCAGCGTGACTCACGCGCAACATCACTTCATTTAGTATGCAGCCACACTCTGTAATGACTAATAAACCGCAAAGATGTGGGTTTTGTGCGTTTAAACGGTTCTGAAGGCCTGCTCGCGAATGGTTAACGCGTTTAACGTGTCCCGCAACCCCCTCCCCCCCGCGGGATCCGCACATTGTTTCCAAACACCGGTAAAACGAAGGCCTCCGCGGCTCGAAACGCCACGGAATCCGGTCCGGAGGGGCGGCGCGCTTACCTGGCGCTGTTCCGCGGGTCTGTTCGGGTCTGTCGGTGTGAATATGTGTTCTGGGGGCGGTAAATGACTCCCCGGCGGAGCTCCGCTTGATTCCCGATAATATAAAATGGCGGGCGGCGCTGCTCACGCGCGATGCTCCCTATCAACCGCCTCTGCCGCGACGGGGTTTCTGACGCAGCCGATCAGGGGCTGGCCTTCAGGGGCGGGGAGCGCGAGCGCTAACCGGTAGAATGGACCGGTGTTGCCAAGTGTGCGGGTTTCCCGCGAAATTGGGCTACTTTAACGATCTTTATCGGTTTCCATCTCGATTCAACATAAATTAATTTGCATATACTGTGCATACAAGGGGACAGAAATCTTTTGATGAATGGAGACAAATGCCTTTTTAACCAACATTTTAAACTTTTCAGTAAATTCAGTATTTGCTTACATTCGTTAATATTCACTTGTGTTATATATTATAAATAATAATAAAAAAGATGTAATTAACTTTTTTAATTCCACATAAAAAAAAAAATCCTAATATATTTATTAAAATGTAAAACCTAAACATAGGTTGGCAGGTATGATCTGCAATGACAAAGTAGATTAGTATTTGTAGAATATGTCAATTTATTAAAGAGCCATATAGATATTGAATAAACCATGCATTGCAAATAATCTTTTTTTTTTTCAACACAAAATGACTGACCGTTTCTGCCACTGAATTAATAAGAAATAAAAAAGTTTATTGACTTTATACCTCATAATTCTGATTTTTTTTTTCTCATAATTGCGAGATATAAAGTCTGTTTTGAGCGGACAAAGATACTGATATGTTCCTTTTAGAATTGTGGGTTTATATCTCACCATTCTGACTTTATAACTCGCAATGGCAAGCAATTCTGAGAAAGAAAAATGCTTCCATACAAATAATCGCATACTAATGTTATCGCAGAATAAAGTCCAGCAGGCTCATCGCCAGCCAGACGCAAAGCTTGCCACAGTGATATGCTGCATATGAAATTACATACTGCTTAAGTAGGTAATACATTTAGTTGTGAATGTGGGTAGTATGAATGGAATTCGGACGTACTACATATTGATGTTGTCACATATCATGCGTCGTCACAACAGCTCAAAAATGTAAACTTTCATTAAGTCATCCATTTATTTAGATTGTGTTAAACAAGTGTAATTTAATCACAATAAACAACATTTTTTTCCTAAGGTATTTGCACTTGAAGCTGCGTCTCCACTTTCTGCCATTTTTCGAATATGACGTCTCTCTCCCGGAGCCTCATGGGATAGGAAAGTGTCTATGATGAATACAGACTCAAAATAAATTCAGTTCATTTATTTAAAAAAAAAACACACAAACATAAACAGTAAAATACACTTGAATTATTAATAAAAACACAGGATATAAAGTGAATGAAAGCGTTAAAGATGTCCCGTACGTTATAAAGCATCATTGACCCTTGTGCCTTCCTATTTTGGGGGTCACACAGATGGTCCCGGACACCTGAAATTTAACTTTTTTGCCCCCTATTAAAATCAACTAACATTTTTTTTGTTCAATAATATTTTTTTTTTTCTTTTGTATTTTGAGAGAATTTTATATTACTAATTAATATTTATGCAATATTAATTTACAATTTTTCCCAT
>JAUCNO010002615.1:0-11303 GCA_032353835.1 Enteromius viviparus
TGAGTGGTCACCACATGACCCAAAAAGGATATCTCTTTGAGGCAGAACTTGCTTTTCTTTAAGTTAATAGTTAATCCGGCTTCTTGTAGTCTATGCAGGACAATTTGCAGATCTTGGAAATGCTGTGTCAAGCTTGAGGAATAGACAATAATGTCATCAATATAAACAAAACACATTTTCCCTCGCAATTCCTTCAGTACGGTTTCCATTAACCTTTGAAAGGTTGCCGGTGCGTTTTTTAACCCGAAGGGCATAACATTGAACTGAAAGAGCCCTGAAGGAGTAATGAAAGCAGTCTTCGCTTTGCTTGAATTGTCCATAGCCACTTGCCAATAACCACTATTAAGGTCTATAGTGGAAAATATGGTGGCCCCTGCCAGAGATTCAAGTATCTCCGTAATGTTTGGCATGGGGTAAGCGTCACTGTCTGTTATGGCATTCAACTTTCTGTAATCAACACAGAATCGCATGCTGGCATCTTTTTTGGGAACAAGAACAACGGGAGAGGCCCACCCAGAGGATGATGGTTCTACAATTCCTTTGGCAAGCATCTCTTCCAATTGTACCTTTACCAAAACTTGCTTGGCTGGAGACATACGATATGGCTTTTGTTTAATAGGTACTGGCTGGTTAGTATATATCTGATGTTTCAACATATTTGTCCGACCAAGTTTAGGAGTACATACTTGATAATTTCCTTCCAACAGTTGCTGAAGTTGATTCTTACCCTCAGAAGGTAGGTGGGCATCATTCACAATATTGTCAATCAACACTTTGGAGTCTATTGGGTCATGAAGCAACAACGGTTTCATGGTTGGAGGAGGAGGAATTACACTTAATAAAAACAAACTTTTGGAGTAGTTCACCGGTTTCTTGGTTCGGACCGTTTCTTTGATTGATGTCCGTGGACTATTCGCTGGAACAGTGGCATTTCCAGGTTGAAACAAATATTGCTCTTTGGGATTTGATTTAAAAAAATATCGTCCATCAATGACGTTGAGTTGCATGCCACTAAAGAAAATAAAGTCCAAACCCAAAACTACTGAATAGGCAAGGCCTTTTGATGAAAGGACAGCAATAGGTAGTGTAACTGAACGATCTTGGCAGCACATCCTCTGATGTATCCACCCAACAGGAATTTCAGCTTCTCCATTTGCTAAATACAATGGACCCAAACTCCAAGGCTGTAATTTCTCAGGTGGGGTGAGCTGTTTCCACAAGCTTTCATGAACCATCGTATAACTAGCTCCGGTGTCCACAATTGCTTTACCAGTCCAATTCTTAATTCTTATGGGCACAATCAGTTGAGGCGGAATAATTGGAGAAGGTGGAGGAGGAGAAGATAGGGAAGCTAACTTCCTAGATTTGATTCTGGTTTTTGTTGTGTCTCCAGCGATCACAGCATTGCTGGTAGGCTGAGTCCCTTGTTTTGTAGAGGGAAATGATTTTTTATTACCAGGTAAGCTCTGTGTACGTTCCAACTGGTGTTTATTTGAATAGTAGTGGGGACAGCTTCCAGGGGCATGATGTCCTTTGCACCTCCAGCATCTTATCACATTTGCTTTATCCAGCACTCGACCTGGTGGTTTTTGTGGTGGATCAGAGAATGATTGTCGACTCATTGCAGTTCCATAACATTGTTGCTCGTAGTCTTTCTCTAATTGCTGACCCAATTTAACCAATTCTTCCACTGTATTAACTCGGCTGCGTAACTGACTCGCCAAGTGAGGTTTAATGTTTTTAAGGATTAACTTTACTATTTCTGTGTCAGTTAACGTCGGTTTCCAACGTTTACAGAGGGCTCGATAAGTAAAAGCAAAATCCCTGATTGACTCGCTTTCCCCCTGTGTGCATGTTCGAACCCTGTCTGCCAGCTCATCTTCATAATCTTCTGAGAGAAAAGCAGAAAGAAAGGCTGTTCCAAATTCACTCCAAGTTGTTACGGTAGACCGGGCAACCTCCCACCAGTCTCTTGCTGTACCATATAAAACTGTACGAAAAGTAGCCAACAGGTCAGTGTCTGTAAGGGGATGCAGAGCTAAAAAGTCTTGACATCGTTCTAAATAAAGCAATGGGTCACTGTCATCACATGCTCTTCCAAATGCAGGAAAAGTCAACTTTAGGTGATCACTTTTAATAATAGTTGGGGCTGGCTGTACTGGATTTACTGCTGGTAGATCAGATCCATTAGATGGTAAAGATGACACACTACCTTCCTCAGCATCTGCATTAAGTCTTTCATTGACTTTTACCTTCTTACTTACCTCAAGCTGGAGGTCAAGTACCTTTTTATCCAGTTCATCTATCTTGCTGTTACCTCTGGCAATTTCTGACGCAAGCTGTTCCTGATCTCTTTTAAGAATTTGCTGTGTGTTGTTAATATCTTGTTGTATCTCCACTTGAAGCTGTTCCACCATAAAACGAATTTCATTGCTTAAAGTGCGTTCATTTTTTTCAAGTTCCTCTGTCATCATCACTTTCATTGCTTTCACCAGTTGATCTGCACCATGTTCCTCATCAGGCTTACATGCTGCAATCTTGTTCAACAGTTGCTGTTGGTTAGATTCAATGTTTTTAGTCAAGGTTGCAAGCTGAGCATGATGCAAAGAAAGGGTCGTTCTGACTTCTTGGGAAAGATCCTTTATAGCCTTATCCTGCTGTTTTAAGCAGTCAAACAAAGAATCCCAGTTCCTTTGCACATGAACAGTGAGTTGCTTAATTTCTCTTCCAGGGGTAGGAAGATAGCCTGGCAGTTGTTGTTGTTGTGACATAGAGGTGGTTGATGAGGTTTCAGTGGAGGTGCAAATATGCATAGTGTCCGGATGGAGGGAAGTGATGCCACTTAGAGGTTGAAAGGCGAAATGCACTTGAGATCTGGGTTGGGGACTGCTGAACTGAGTGGGTGTGAAATGGAAAGCAGGCCCAGGGAGAGGTTGAACTGGTTCTTGCTGCACATGTGACCAGACTGGGGTTGCTATATCTGGGGGTGCAGATGGCCAGCATGGAGTTGCAATGTCTGGGGTTTCTATTTCTACAGATGTTGAAGGGGAAGGGGGAGAAGTGGCCATGTTTGTAACGTTTGGCTAAATCTGGGGCAATATGATTTGCTGGACAAATAAAATAATAACAATTCTGAAATGTGTGTGATTTTTCTTTTCAATTCGTATTAGGGCCCCAAAATAACAAAGTGAAATACTTTCACAGGTCAAAACATCTACAATATAGTCAGCACAGAAATGTCCACAATGTACATGTACACAACAATTAACCCAGAAAAATACTTAAATTACATCTCAGTTTTCTCTGCAGAATTTCACTCTTTCACATTTGTTTTCAAAGACAATACTTTCAAAAAAAAAAAAAAGGTCCCTGTTCGGGCGCCACTTATGTAACGGTGGCAGTTTGCACAATTTACGTTTAAAAGCAAAACAAAGTTCGGGCGCCAGGTGGAATGAACCCACCAATCAGAACGAGGCACGAAGCAAGTTCAGTTCAATAAGTCCACCAGTTACACAAAATAAATAAAAAACATATATACGAAATGTTCAATAAAGAAACAATCCATTCGCAATGCATTGTGTTATCTGTATTAACAAGTTCATTATCACACGTTCTCAAAGTCACAAGAAAGAGAAAAAAATAATAATAATAAAAAAAATAAATGTATATATATATATAGTGTTCTCAATAATTCACAAGCAACAATCAAATCAACACGGTTATTTTCCCACCGTACTTTACCAAACTCGTCCGAATCGGACGGTCACATAATGTCACAAATAACAAAACAAGAAAAAAAAACAACAGCAACTCAAAAGCCGTTACTTTATGTGTTTGTTTGTGGGGCGTGCAAGTCCAATGTTGTGCGTGCGTATATGTGTGTGCGTTCTTGGAAGCGCATGTAAGTTCAGCGGAGTGTTTTCCTTCAGACACTGGTTAGTAGGACAGTGGAAGTGCGTGTTGCCAGAGAGTACCTTGCATCAGACATCAGCAATGACCTCGATCAGCAACGATAGCGGAACGAACCCCAGTCAATGGCGATCCAGTCCTTCTCTACATGTTTATCCGTCGGTATCGTACGTGCACTGTCGTTGGCGTCAGTCACCACTCCGGATGAGACGACCTTCCCATGGAAGTCCTGGCCAAACGCTCACGGTTACACTTCATGCGGCGGATCGTGCCGTCAGCCTTTAGATCGGCAGGTAAACCACTACTTCTTTCCATCCACTACGTCACTTCCTGTGTCACCAAAACCACCTCCTTTTACCTTACTGCGTATTTTCTCTCAAGTGTGGTTCAATTAGAAACCGTTACATTCCCTCTCCCAGGAACAAAACAACCACCTGGTTGTGAATGTTGTCTATCTTCTTAAAACCCGAGAAATTCTTCCTCTTCATCTGAGGTTTCATTGAAAATTTCTTTAAGCTTTTCTTTTTCCATTACCTTCAACTCTGCAGCTGTTGGGAAACAAGGCTTTAGATTGCATATGTGTGCAACTCTAACATCTTCACCTGTGGTTTCCAAAGCTATCTGATAATTAAGTGATCCCAACCGTTTGATTACCCGATATGGTCCTTTCCATTTCGGAGCCAGTTTCGCACTGAAACTTTGTGGTGCACTGGATTGTGGAAAGTTTCTTAACCATACTCGGTCCTGTTCCATGAATTGCTCATCTCGTCTGTTTTTGTTGTAATTTCTCAGTTGTCGTGTTTTTGCTTTCGCATAATTAGCTTGTGCTTTCTCCTTTAGGTGAGTCAGTCGTGTGATCGTGTCATAAAATGGTTCCACTGATGAAACAGAAGCTTCCTGAGCTCTAAGCATCTTGTCCATGGGACCTTGGAGCTTTCTTCCCAGCTGAAGTTCCGCAGGAGTCATCCCAATACTTTCTTGAGTGGCCGAATTAATAGAAAAACGGAATTCAGGTAAGTGTTGATCCCATTTTTTGTGATTTTCCTCGACATATGACGCAATCATACATTTCAGAGTACGATTTACTCTCTCTGTCATGTTTGTCTGAGGGTGGTACGGAGTTGTCAACTTCTGTGCAATGTTCCATTCTGAACACATTGCTTTGAATGGTGAGGACACAAACTGAGTACCACGATCGGACAAAATGTAATCTGGCACACCCCAACGAGTGAGTATTTCCCTCTGCAGAGTTGAAACAATGTTTTGGGCGGTTGCTTTTCGGAGTGGGAACATTTCAACCCATCTTGTAAAGTAGTCTACACAGACTAAAAGATATTCATTACGGTGTGGACTACTGCTTGGGAATGGGCCCATGATGTCTATTCCCAATATCTCATTTGGCCGTGTGGTTGTAATAGGTTGCAGTTTTCCTGCAGGCTTTTTATTTTCATGTTTGTAAATTTGACACTTCTTGCAGCATTTCACATAGTGTTTTACATCTGTCCACATCTTGGGCCAGAAAACAACACCCTGTAATCGTTTGTAAGTTTTAAAATAAAAATAAAATGTTTAAATTTCTTTGTTTTGTATCAAGATGGACACGTTTATAAAAAAAAAAAAAAACCTACGGTGGCCGAGAGAGCTCAACGCGCAGCAAACTTTAGAAAACACATGCAAACAGAAAAAAACACATGCAAACTGCAAATTCTCACAACAGAAACGCACTGCGAACAGCACGGACCACAACGGAAATGTTCACATGTTTTTTGTGTTTATTTTAACAACTGATCATATGGTCTTTTGAATATTATTAGACTAATCTGATGAATTAGACACTTAACTGTGAAACATTATTTTAATGCTATGTAAGCTAGAGTTACTTTCAGATAGGTTCGTCACTTTTTGAGGTCCCCCTGAAACATTTCCGTTATGCTCTGTGCTATTTGCAGTGCGTTTCTGTGTTCGCAGCACGTTCATTTGTTTGCAGCGCCTGTGTTGTCAAACTGATGAAGATGTTTTCTTAATATGTTGTCGTTTTTTTCTGTTTGCATGTGTTTTCTGAAGTTTTAGCACATGGATCTCTCGGCCACCGTAAAATTCTATAAATGTTCTAATTCAACCTGACCACAGTAAGCAACTGAAAGATTTCTCATCTTGTAATCCATAACCTCAAACTTTTTTCTGTATTTTCCCAAAAGTTCCCCTTTGTGAATACATTAAATAACTGTGAAGGCTTGGCTCAGGGCTCAGTATTAGGTCCTCTATCACTTCTGCTTCCACTGAGGGACATTGGTGTGGTTTCCCTGACAGAGATTGAGCCTAGTCCTAGACTAAAGTTGTCCTTTAAATCTAGATAAACAGAAATCTATTTTCTCTATCATGGGTTTAAAATAATAGATTTAATCTAGTCCAGAATTTAAAAAGCTGATTTACTGGATGAAGAGTAGGACTTAATTGAGGCTTAAATTAAAACAAACAGGAGGCAGTTTTAATTCTACACTGAGGTGTTTCCAGTCTTTTTACATTGTATTATATCACTTTTTGGACACGGAACTGATGACGCGTGATGTCAGACTTAACAAGCGGACAGACAATATTGAAAATATTCACGCAATCATATATGTAGCTTCTTGTATGTGTTTAATAACCCAGACATACTCGCTTATACATTTAAACTCGATCCTTGCATATATACACCTACAACAACACACGCACATACATATAAACTTGCTGCATGCAGACACACCTATAATTACTTGCATATACATACAAGCTTGAGTCATGCATATGCACAGTACCACTGCTCCCTATACACTGAGTACACAGTCTGCGTAGGGCATGACTCCCAGGGGGGGACCATCCCAATTGCTAAAAAAAAAAACCCACCTTTCTTTTTTTGAAATAAAAAGTTATGTTTTCCATCATGTATCAATGTTCAATCAAAATACTTTAAAACTTTAAAACTCTAAATAGTTAGTAACCTTATTCTACAACATTAAATTATTATCATTATTTTTCTTTTAAAAAGTGTCGCCAAATCTCGTGTCAACTCTGTTATCATACCATATTTTGCCTTAAATAGGTGGAATTATCTCTTAGAATTGTAGAAGTTATAGGAAATGATGTCACTTTCACTTACTAATGAGATCTGAAGCACTGAAAGGTATCTGTGTGCTCTCTGAGAAAATATTTTAATCTAAAAACTTTTAAAAAGTTTTAAAATGTCAACTCACAACATCAAAAGGAAAACAGAATTTATTAATAATCTCGCATTGCGTTATTTAGAGCTCTTTAATCACGTTTTCAGTAGTTTCATGTTTTCATAGCATTTATGCCAGCAAGTGGTTTTGGAAAAAAATAAAATAAAAAATATAAACTCTGTTACTCTGTTGTCTCAACGGTAAGTCTACCTAGGTAACAGGAGACACCAAATACCCGCAATTATAGAACGAGTCTACAACTGCCTGAAAAGGGCACCAAAGGGCTGATCAAATCTTTGTTTAATATTGACCAAACATTAAATTCAAATATCCCATGTTGGCCATTTTTTTGGATTAATGCTACAGCCTATTTAATTTAGTTTCTTCAACAAACGCAGACAATCACAACCCTTCCCAAAATTAACCATGGTTATATCGTAGTAAAACTGCTTAATTTTATTTTGTGTGATTCAAACGAAAGTGATTGAACCAATCATAATATAAGTAGCCTACATATACATATAACATATAATTTTATATAATATAAAAGTAACGCTAGGCAATCATATTTTTATTAACAAGTACATATGCATATAAATTGATATAGCCTAATACGTAGGCTATAGATGTAACGAAGCAGAATAAGCCAGAAGGTAAAATCAAACAATATGTTTATTAACAGTTGGGAAAACGAAACCAAGGTAAGCAAACTTAAATTCACTTCCTGGATCTTTCTCTCATTCTGTCTGTCGGCCTGAGGGTTATAGCCGGAGGACAGACTGCCGGTCACACCTAGGAGCCTGAAGAAACCCTTCCAAACTCGGGAGATAAATTGTGGTCCTCTGTCCGAAACTATATCTTCTGGTAGTCCAAAGGGTCTGAACACATGATCGAAGAGAGACCGAGCAGTTTCCCAGGCCGTAGGTAGACCTTTCAGAGGAATGAGACGGCAGAATTTAGAGAAACAATCTACTATGACCAGTATGCAGGTGTTACCTTCAGAAGCAGGTAAGTCTATGATGAAATCGACTCCTAGGTGTGACCAGGCCGGTAAGGTATCGGGAGTGGTAAGAGTTTTCCTGAAGGCAGATGTCTTGGAGTCCTGGACATAGCACACTCCCGACACCCTCTCACGTACCGTTTGACGTCTGCATCCATGTGGGACCACCAGAATTGATCTTGAAGCAGCGAGAGGGTTCTGTTGGTCCCTGGATGCCCAGTGCCTAGTGAAGTGTGAGTAGAGTGGATTAGTGGAACTCTTTCTGCTGCAGGTACATACGACGATTAGGAGGACAACCCGGCGGAGGGGCTGGTGCTGGTTCTGCTGCGGTTGGAGGGGTCATTTATTGGATGGGGCAGACAAACATATGTTGAGGTAGGATGGGTTCAACATTCTCAGGTTCTGGATCTGGAGGATGGAGACGAGAAAGTGCATTTGCACGTGTGTTCTTGGAACCGGGTCTGTATGAAATAGTAAACTTGAAACGGGTGAAGAAAAGAGCCCATTGGGCCTGGCGAGGATTCATTCTTTTAGCATCACGGAGATATTGTAGATTCTTATGGTCTGTAATTACCTGGAATGGATGTAAGGACCCCTCCAGCCAATGTCTCCATTCTTCCAGGGCTAGCTGCCGATGTCATAGTTCCTTTCCGCCGGGTTGTACTTCCTCGAGAAATAGGCACATGGCCTCAGAGATGGCGGGTTCCCCTGCTGCTGAGACAAGACGGCTCCCACTCCTGTAGTGGAAGCATCTACCTCCACGATAAAGGGTCTTTGTGGGTCTGGAAGAACGAGAATGGGTGCAGTTGTGAAGGCATTCTTTAGGTGCTGGAAGACTTGAGTTGCTTTGGGAGTCCAGGTCAAAGTCTTGGGCTTGCCCTTAAGTAAACTAGTAAGGGGACTGGCAATAATACTGAAATCAGCAATAAATCTACGATAAAAGTTAGAGAAACCTAAAAACCTCTGGAGCTCCTTCACAGTGCCAGGAGTTGGCCAACTAGTAATGGCCTCAATCTTATTATTGTCCATGCTGATTCCAGATGCGTCAATATTATACCCCAGGAACTGGGTGTGAGTCTGGTGAAATGAGCATTTTTCTGCTTTCAGATATAAACCGAACTCTCGTAGTTTTGCCAGCACCTGTCTCGCTTGTTGCTTGTGAACTTGTAGGTTGGGGGAATAGATCAAAATATCGTCTATTTAGACAACTAGGAACTTATCAAGGAACTCTCTGAAAATCTCATTCATAAAATCTTGGAATATACTAGGTGCGTTTCCAAGCCCATAGGGCATAACACAGTACTCATAGTGGCCAGTAGGTGTAATAAAAGCTCTTTTCCACTCGTCCCCTTCCCTAATTCGGACGAGGTTGTATGCGCTGCGTACATCTAACTTTATAAAGACCTTGGCGCCTGTATGCTTTTCTAAGGCTGCTGGAACTAATGGTAACGGGTATTTAAAAGGAACAGTTATCTTATTGAGGGCTCTGTAATCTATACAGGGTCGAATACCACCATGCTTTTTTGCTACAAAGAAGAAACTGGAAGCAGCAGGGGACGTTGATGATCGGATGTAGCCGTGTGCCAATGCCTCCTTGATGTAATCATCATGATGTTTTCATCTCAGGAATTGATAAGGTATATATTTTTCCTTTAGGCACTGGAGCATCCGGGAGCAGAACGATGCACAGTCCCATGGGCGATGTGGGGGCTCTCCTTGGGCAAAAGACATCTTGGAAATCCACATAATCAGTAGGTATTTCAACAGATTGTTTCTCTATGGGACTTTCAATAGAAGTATTACATACTTTTATACGTTGAGTGGGTCGCAGAGGTAGGTCTGGGAAACAGTTTGGCCAGCATTGGGTACCACACTTGAGCACTTCGCCGGGGCCCCAGGAGAGGAGCCACGGACGCCCTAACACAAGCCACGAACGCCCTAACACAAGATCCATTTGAGAGCCCTCCAGTACCAAAAAGAAAATCTCCTCAAGATGACAAGTTCCCACTCTAATACTGAACGGCCCTCCACAACGTCTCACGTGACGATCTGTCAGTGGTTTGCCTGTGATGGATGGAACTTGGTAGATCTTTTCAGTGGGATATGTCTTGAGTTTGAGACGTCCTGCGAGGTACTTAGCGATGAAGTTTCCAGCAGAACCTGAGTCGATAAGAGCAGCCACAGAAATAGAAACTGTCAAATCCTGTTGACGGAAATTATATTATTCCTCACCAGCAGAAGATTCCTGATCCGTGCATCCAAATACCTCAGCAAAGTGTTGGGAGAACGCTGCATAAGAGCTGACAGCTGGCCCCGCTTGACTCCAAACTGACTCTGCCCATCGTAACGCCTACACTTGTGGGTAAGTGGAAAATGTGATTGAAAATTGCAAAAGGAATCCTTTGCAATCCCCCACCGCGCCAGAGAAGGGCGTCGATTGCACCATGGGACATACTACGGCGGTGGGTGAAGAAGTGGTGTTTACTTGTGCAGGAGTTTGTGAGGATGACAGTGGTGGTGGTGGCTGTTGGAGTGATGATAATATCAATCGCCGAACTGCATCCACCTACTCCGAGAATCCTGTTGTTCGGTCCAAGCTTCTGAAACGAAGCAGACTCCAAGCCAGAAGGTAAAATCAAACAATATGTTTATTAACAGTTGGGAAAACAAAACCAAGGTAAGCAAACTCAAATTCATCAAATTCTGGGTATTTAATGAAATAACTGAAAGTAAATGAAATAACTGAAAGTCTTTATGATTCTTTCAAGGAGGACAGACAGACGTTGACAGCCACACACCACAGGAGACAAGACGATGGAGACGATGGAGACGAAGGAGACGATGATGACGATGGAGCCAAGGGAAGGATCACGGAGAGTTCTGGAATCACAAGAGGTAAGTTAGCAAGGTAAGTAGAGAGCAAGGTTAAGTCCACTTTCGGTGAGACGAGCTAGTGACTGAGCTGTGGTGTGTGCTTTTAACTGGTGCTGATTAGTGCTGGGGATTCTTGGCAGGTGAGTAGAACAGGTGGTAGTAATCAGAACTCCGGGGATTGTGGACGCTGGGTGACAGTGAGGGTGGAGCCTGGTGTAGAGCCTGGTGTGGATGTTACAATAGAAGCAGTGGCGGTTCTAGACCAAAATCACAAGGGGGGCCGAGGTGGGGCCAGTGTGTTTTTAAGGGGGGCACATTTA